>JAODAL010017376.1:0-77935 GCA_025379985.1 Phyllomedusa bahiana
TAAAATTCACATTAAATTAATAGTACCACTGTGTGCAGCATGGACAGCAGCTTCATGGGATGGGAGTGACTCAATAAGGTCCAGGTAGGTTGTCACAGGTATCTGGAGCCATGATGACTCCAGTACATCCCACAGCTACTGGAGGGTGTGTGGAGGAGGATTCATAGAGGAAACACAATGATCGAGGTGGTCTCACAAATGCTCAGTTGGTTTTAAATCTGGGGAATGGGATAGTACTTGGAAGTCTTAGTCATGCTCTTTAATCCTTTTCACATTGCAAGGCTTAGTGAGTCACATGGGACTTGTGCAATGCTGCATCCTCTAGGGGGCACAGGAGAGTTCAGCTCTCTTTCTATAATCGTTTTGAAATATGCAACATTCTTCCCATTGGGATTCATTACCCCCCTCCCATCTGAGCCACACTCAACACCTCTCTCCTAGTTAGCCAGTAAGTTCTACACTGCACAGATAAAGGGCAACACCCTAAAGCAGCTGTCTGCAGATGAACTGAACTGGCATGGCTTGAATCCTTTTCACATTGCAAGGTTCAGTGAGTAACATGTGACTTGAGGATTGCTACATCCAATAGATGACAGTGGAGAGTTCAACTCTCTTTCAATGAGCCTTTTGAAATAAAATAATGTTGAAAATTTCTATCCATGTAACATGTTGCGTTGTATTAGGAAATGGTCAAAATAACGTGATTTGACTGTGTATAATGCACAGAAGCCACCAGCCTCATGAATGGTGGGTGGAAGTGGATTTTCACCAGTATTTTTCACCTTGGTAATATCCCCTATTCAGGGATATGAGATGTATTGATCTGATAATGGCTTGTGCTAAATGATAGCCGCGTTATCAACTAGAACACACACCTATATGCATGATGGTTTCCAAACCCAAAATGTTGAAAACAGCTTAAATAAATATGCATATACTGACAAACAAAAGGGTAACAATGTTTTGATCTTTTGACTAACAGCCTGCATATCTCACCATCCCTTATAGCTTTGACTGTAAGACTACCATTATTTTATAGACTTGGCTATCTCATACTTAAATTTGACTTGCAACTATTTAGCATATGCTTGGTTATCTAGGATCTTGTTATGTAATTGCATTGTTACTGTTTTGCTCCTGGTGGTGGGACAATCCTTTTCTTCTTGTATAAAACAAATTACAACCTGTTCTCACATTCCCTAATAGCTCAGTGTGTTATTAGGTTGATTCACAAGCGAAACATCACTGGTTTGAATTGAGGAGCAGCAATGAAGAAGATTTCCCGAGAAAAGAGAAAAAGCATCATCCATCTCATTGATAACAATCTATTGGCCAAGAAAATTGCCAAATTGCATCATGTTAAGTGCAGTGACAGTTGGAAGAATATGAAATGAAGTCTGTGCATCCATTCAAAATTCAAGAAGTGGACGTTCAGGTAAAAAATCGGCTTCAACAACTTGACTCATCACATGGGCTATCAGTTCTGGTTTGACAAACACAGTGAAGGTGACTCATGAGTTTCATAATATTGCAATCACAGACATCCATGCAAGCACCATGCAATGTGTATAACACAAGTCTGGAATGAT
The DNA here is from genome assembly GCA_025379985.1 of Phyllomedusa bahiana. Taxonomy (NCBI): domain Eukaryota; kingdom Metazoa; phylum Chordata; class Amphibia; order Anura; family Hylidae; genus Phyllomedusa; species Phyllomedusa bahiana. Next base: position 1,590 of record JAODAL010017376.1, read on the forward strand.
GGCCCCAAAAAGTTGAAAACACCTCAACTTCCATATTGTTATAAAAAAAAACTTGGGTCAAGTTTTCAAAAACATACAAAAAGTGGACAGTAGAAGATTGAAAATGGGTGATTTGGAGTGATGAGACGGAAGTGAATCTACTGGGCTCTGAGGGGTGCAATTGGGTGTGGAAGAATCAAGGGAAAAATGGGCTAACAGATCAATAATTTGAAGGAACTGTCAAGTTCAGTGGAGGAAGCCTGATGACAAAGTTTTTTTCACAGCCAAAGGCGTTGGATACTCAACCAGGATCAATGGTGATCTCAATGCTGAGCTATTAGTGAGTATACTGCAAGATGAGTTACTTTGTACACTCGAGTACTATGTGTATGAAAAGGACAACATAGTATTCCGGCAAGACAATGACCCGAAGCATATGTCGAGATTGGAGAAGAAATGGTTTAATGACAATGAAATAGAGTAGCTGGATTGGCCTCCACCGTCCCCACATTTCTTCACCTTTTTTGGGCCTTTTCTCGGACCTGTGTAATACTTGTTGCACAGTGCTTGCATAGACGTCTGTGATCTCACTATTACAAAGTATACGAGCCCCTTAACACTGCGTGTTTGTTGCACAAGAAATGAAAACCCTTGTGATGACTGACTTGGACTGAAAAATTTTTTGTGACTCCACATTTGCTTAAAAATGGGTTACAGATTCCTTCATATTTTTCCAGCTGTCATAGCCTCACAAGATGAGGTTGGGAAATTTTTTTCTTGCCAAAGGGGAAAATATCGATAGCTGGTTGAGCTTGTCCCTCTTTTTTTGGGGAAATCTTTTTCAGGGCTGCTCCTCAATTAACCCAGGATTTTTTGCTTGGGGATCAACCCAATGCACATTGAGCATTATGAATGTCGAAAGGTTGAAATTTTTGAGTATAAAGAAAAAAAGGATTTTTCCACCCCCCAAGCAAAACAGTAACAATCCCTTATAAGAATCTGCATAAGTAAGGATTTTTATAGTTGCGGGCGAATTAAAAGTTTAAAATGCACCCTTTTTGCTTGTCAGTGTACTTAGATTCTGCAGTCAATGCAACAATCTAGTAAACTATGTAGGAGAACAACTACTTATGTCCCCCATGCACAAACTGATTGTCATGCCAGCGAAAGGCCTCATAAAGTGGTCAAGTACCCTAAGGAGACCAAAAATACAATTAAACAAATTTTAAAAGTTTTAACAATGTAAAAAAAAAAGTTGATTTGGGCTCAGAAAATGTCAATGTGAAGCAAATTAAAAGAAAAAAAACAAAGGCTACAAAGATTTGGGGCACCATATATGAAACTTTTCTTGCCGCTTTTTTTCAGTGTACAGTGCACCTGAATACATGATAGTGGTGATTGTGCACTCATACATTGCGTTGTAGGTTTGACACGCCTAGCGTATATGCTTGGCGTGCTGTGGTACTTTGGCATAGTAATGCACCAAAACGGTAAAAATAAATGCCAATTCGGAATGGTGGTAAAAAAGTGAACTTAGTTGCTTTTCAATTTAAAATGTATTTTGTTAAAATGTTAAAAAGTATTTTATGATAACAGGGAAAGCGGCCATCAAGGGGCCCCCTGAGACTTGTGCTACAACATGCATGTTTCTATACCTTAATGCTATTTCCAACACCTTTTATTTTTTTTCTTCCTCTATATTTGTTTTTTAAACACTGAAAATACTAAGATAACTCATAAAAAAAAACGATAAGAACGGGGTTTAAAGTAGATTCTTTATATGATTTAAAATTTTTAAAATTAATTTTTAATTTTTTTTCATTTTAATAATTTTATAGGAGATAATGTTATATTTTTGGGATATTAATTTTTTTTAAAAAAGTTTTATATTTTTTCACTTATTAAAAATTTAAATAATTTAATTTTATATAGTTTTATAAGTTTAAAAAATTTCATAAATTAAAATTTTTTTTATTTACGTATAAAGTTTAGAAATGGAAAATTTTTTTTTTTTTGCCCTAGTGGCAAAAACTATTCCACTACGGAAAATCAGGGTCAGGAACCACATTGAAAATTGGGTTTGGGTTTGAGCAGTTAGTGCCTAGTTTTTCCCTCCAACATTCACAAATGTTCTAAATTTTTGAATGTGTTTGATACGGCCCCCCAAGGGCCCCCAATATCTTTGGGGCATTACAAAGTGTCAGGTCTGGAGCATTGTGCACCAAACTGAACGTAGGGTCCCGGCGAAAGTGCGGGCCTGAAGCGACCCCACCATCGCAAATGGGACCATTTGGGAAATTACCATTTGGGCCCCATCTGCATCCCCGCGGGTGGTGATTAACCCTTCATTGTTATGTCTATCATGGTCGCGATAATAAGTTCAGGAGGAGGAGTGGCTCCCCCTCCCCGCACCCCCGCAGTTTAAAAAAACTTTCCCAAAATTTTTTTAATAGGGGGTGTAATTTCTTAGATGAAGTCAATTATGGGGGTATCTAACATACGGGCCAATCAAAGCTCCCCAATTTCAAATTTCTAAGCCCCCCAATGTCATAAAATAAAAAAAGACATTTAAAAAATTATGCCAACCAACAATACATTGGGAGATGCTTTTAAAATATTCTGAGTGGAATAACTACTGTCTTACACGAGAAATTTTTGAAGTTGAAAATGGGAAATTTTAAAAAAATTTTTCCCTACTTTTTATTTTTTTCAAAAAAACAAGGCTTTTTTTTAACCAAAAATTTTTTACTAACTTAAAGCATAATGTGTCATGAGAAAAACATTCTCAGAATCTCATGGATAGGTAAAAGTGTCAAAATGTTCACATAAAGTGACACATCAGATTTAAAAAAAAAAAAAATGGGCTCTGTCAGAGAGGCCAAAACTGGCTACGGCGGTAAGGGTTAAAATCTTTGGAATGTTTTAAAGTTAAATGTTAGCATTCCAACTTGTAGAGTTAAAATGTACATTTTACCTGTATCTCACTATAAATGTGTGGCAATGTGTTTTTTCATTATTTGTATACTGAGAAAATTCCAAATATCATCCTGTAATACGAGTAACATTGTTGAACTTACATTTAAGCTTAATTAAACACATTACACAGAGGGAAAAAGCAACACACACAAGCTACAGAGAGAATGAGAATTGGTGAGAGAAAGAGAATGTCGTGTCATGTATTATGCATTGTGATAACACATGATGCTTTGCACTTTTACGCTTGGACTACCTTTTTTATTTATATATATATATATATCTATCTGATGTTCGTATGTTCTCCCTGTTTTTTGTGCGGGTTTCCTGACAGAACTCCAAAATCATACAGATAGCTTAGCCAGTTCCTGACCAGGTCGTTTCTTCCGTTCCTGACCTGGGCTCAATTTCCTTTCCATTAGAAGATGCAGGTTTGAAAACATAATGTTTTCTTGCATTACATTTTTTTTTTTATAATATTAGGGAAGAAAGTTTAAAGAAATTAAAAAGCCTGTGTTTCACCTTTTACATTTTTTTTAACTGCAAAAGTGGTGCTAAAAAAAGTTTTTTAATTGTGTCACATTTGTTTCATGGATGTCTATATATAGGTGATATAAAGTTTTAGGGTTGTGTGTGTGGAGGTGGGGTGGGGAAGGGGATAAAACTTGCAGTTTGGGCCATTAATTTTTTTGTAATGTTTTATTTGTTGTTTGTGGGTTTTTCAACCCTTTCCCGACATTGGATGTACTCGTATGTCTTGTGCGGGAAAGTGTTCCCACAAATGGGGTATGTCTGGAAGCTCTTTTGGGCTCACAAGAAGAGCCTGCATGATTGGAGGATGAAGCCTGCTCTATGTTACAGTTGGTCCCATACTCTGTTGGCCACAACTAGAGATCACTTGCAACTGGTTAACCCCTTAGATGCCGTGGTCAATCGCAACCTTGGCAGCTGAGGCTATGTTCAGCCCGGCGGAGTCATAGACATTCATTATTCACGGCGCGTATACTGGCGTGAATAATTGACATGTCACTTTCTCCCCGCTCGCCTTGTTTCGCGAGCGGGGAGAGGAGACGGAATCCATAGTTCTCTATGAGAACTGTGGATTACCGTAATGACTGGGACGGATTTCACCCGTAATTCACGCAGTATGGCGCTAATTACAGGCTGAAATCCGTCCCAAAATACGCCGTGTGAACATTGCCTAAGAGGAAGACAGAAGGAGGTGTTGATGTTCTCCTTACCAAACGGAGAGCCTAACAAAGACTTAAATGTTGCCTGTTACTATGCCCAGCCATGCCCTCAGACAATGATAACAATACATACAGTATGTATAGTAACAATGACCTAAATATCACTGGTTCAAGTCCCCTATTTGGGACAAGTAAGATAAAATGGGAAAATGTAAAAAAAAAAAAAAGTTTTTAAAAAAAGAATAAAAAAATCTAAAATAAATAAATAAAATAATTATATTTGGTATTGCCATATGTGTAACAATGTAGCCTATAAATCAGTCCTGTACAATGAATGGCGTAAAATAAAAAAAAATAAAAAAAATTACACATAAATTGAATAAAAAGTGAAAAATTTATATTTTGCAAATGCAGCACAATAAGCACCGTTAAAACTGAAAATCAATACTAGGATTACAGTATTCTTTCACCCTGTCTCCTAAAAATCAGATTTAAGAGCGATCAAAAAGACTTAAACTCTAAAAATGCTACCAATGAAAACGTCAACTCAGTCCACACAAAAACCAAGCCCCTTCACAGTTCCATGCACAGAAAAATAAGTACATACATGCAGTGTTGGACTGGGGGTTCTGGGGCCCACAGGGGAATTGATCTCAGGGGCCCACCCTACTGTACGAAAAAAATATTACCCCGGCCTCTCGGACATAAACGCACCCAACTCCCCATTTTACCACATAATACAGTGCACAAAACAGAACGTATTGTGTATACAAATAGCAATTGATTCATATATCTGTCAATCTCCATAACAGTCTGTCTCACACGTCTGTCATTCAAGCATATCATAGACACATGGCTGAAGTAGCTCCATCCTCATCCCCCTCCACCCTCATACAAAATCCCCTCTCCACCCACATACAATATCCCCCTCCACCCCACATACAATATCCTCCACCACCCCCAAACATACACTATTACCCCTCCACCTACATACAATAGCCCCCTCCACCACATACAAAAACATCCTCCACCCACATACAATATCACCCTCCAACCCATACAATAATCCCCTCCATGTTTGTCCCTTTTCACGCCCCTCACCATCTCTAAAATAAAAGCCATGCAATAAAGTAGAAGAAGAACTCCAATGGACAGGTACAGGTGATCCCTCGACTTTTACAATCAGGACACATGCTACTGCCACTATACCCGCTCCCAATAACCAACAACACCGCCATATAGAGACCACATAGAGGTCAACACCAGCTCAGTCCCATCACATTACAGTGAATATCAGCACTGATCCAGTATAGAAGTGAAAGAACCCCTGAAATCAGGACACACCGGAGATGTCTTAATCTGATGAGTCGTTCTCTTCTCTTGAGTCGTCTTATACTCTTTTCTCTGCATCATTCCACACCGTCATGATTACTTGTTCCGGCCCCCACCACCATCCTGCAGAAATTACACATACAAATATCTTAGCATCCTCACTTTTCAGCATCCTCTTTACACATTTCCCACCTCTGGTACAAACTTCCCAGGGGTGAGAGAGCGGGTACAAGCCATAACTTAGAGGCCTAGTATCCTGAGGGGTTGAGGTGGGAAGGAACAAAACCCCTGAGATAATGCAGGAGTATACAGGCATATAGGGTCCCACTTTAAGGTAGTAATATACAGGCAGTTATGTCCTCCATAGGTAGTATACAGTCAGTTAAGCCCTCCTTTAGGTAGTATACAGGCAGTTAGGGGACTCTTTTAGGTAGTATACAGGCATATAAGGCCTCCTTTAGGTAGTATCAGGGCAGTATACGGCCTCCTTTAGGTAGTATACAGGCATTAGGGGTCTCATTTAGGAGTATACAGGCAATAAAACCCTTAACGACCCTTGGGGCGTATCAGTACTGTCCCAGGCCCTAAAGGGCTTGCAGGGGGATCGCTCCGCGACCCCCCGGCACAGCCAGCGGTTTTAGCGGCCAATCGCCGCTAACACCCGGCAGTAACAGCGCCGCAGTGGCTCCGCCGCTGGCGCTGTTTTACCAAACCCATCAGGCTCCGCGGCAAATAAGGCCGCAGCTACTGAATTAACGCCTATCGGTGCCGCGCACCGATTCTGTGCGGTTATCGGCATAAGCGCACTATGCTGGGCCGAACCTAACACCTGTGGCAAATGTGGGCTGGGGAAGCCGGGGAAGGCTCCCGTCACTTACCCTGGCCGATTGCCCCACTTCCGTCCGCAGACAGAATTAGGGGGAAAACCGCCATCTGGTACACAATCCAAATGCATGCCTATCAAAGCATTAGGGTTGTAGTAACAATCCGCGCCGACCAAGTGTCCAGACCGACATTTGGCCACAAAGTTACAGTAAAAACAACATAAATAACTAAAGTTTTAAGTACAAAAAAAAAAAAGTAATAAAAGTTCAAATCCCCCCCTTCCCCATTACTTTATTACCAAAACAAATCATTAAAATAATAAAAAAAGTTAACACATCTTAGGTATCGCCCGCGTCCCGAAAAAGTCCCGATCTATAAAAATATACTTCATTTATCCCGTACGCTGACACCGTAGAAGAAAAAAAAATTCCAACGCCCAAAATTGCGTTTTTTGGTCATTTTACGTACACAAAAAAGGAATAAAAATGATCAAAAAAGACGCATGCATTCCAAACTGCAAGCGATAAAAATTACACTTCAGCCTGCAAAAAATTCACCCTTCCTGACTCGTAGGTGTTAGTACAAAAAAGTTTTTGGGTCGAAACAAAATGGCGCTGTGGCGCAAATTTCAAAAATAGAAAATGTTTGGAATTTTTTTACGGTACCAAAACATAACGGAAACCCTACATGTTTTGGTATTGCCGGATGCGTAACCAACCTGTAGAATACAGTTAAACATTATATTTACCGAGGATTGAACCCGTAAAAGCAAAACCCCCACAAACATGGCAAAATACATTTTTTTTTCACAATTTGTCCCACTTGGAAATTTTTATGCGGTTTCCCAGTATTTTCCCTATATTATAGTGAATAACACCATTAAAAAGTACATCTGTCCCAAAAAAAAGCCTCATGTATCTATGTAGGTGGAAAAATAAAGAAGTTATGGCTTTCAGAAGGCGAGGAGGGAAAAACGAATGTGTCACCAAAAAAAAACGCCTGGTCCTTAAGGGGTTAAGGGTCTCTTTTAGGTAGTATACAGGTAGTTAGGGGCCTCCTTTAGCTAGTGTGCAGTAAGTTAGCCCCCCCTTTAGCTAGTGTGCAGGAAGTCAGGGCCCCCTTTATCTAGTGTGTAGGTAGTCAGGGCCCCCTTTAGCTAGTGTGTAGGTAGTCAGGGCCCCCTTTAGCTAGTGTGTAGGTAGTCAGGGCCCCCTTTAGCTAGTCAGGGCCCCCTTTAGGTAGTCAGGGCTCCCTTAGTTAGTCAGGGCCCCCCTTTAGGTAGTCAGGCCCCCCCTTAGTAGTCAGGCCCCCCCTTAGTAGTCAGGCCCCCCCCTTTAAGTAGCCAGGGCTCCCTTTATGTAGCCAGGCCCCCCCTTAGTAGCCAGGGCCCCCAGGAGTAGCCAGGGCCCCCCTTAATAGCCAGGGCCCCCCTTAGTAGCCAGGGCGCCCCTTAATAGCCAGGCCCCCCCTTAATAGCCAGGGCCCCATTAGTAGCCAGGGCCCCCATTAGTAGCCAGGGCCCCCCTTAGTAGTCAGGGCCCCCTGTTTAGTCAGGGCCCCCATTAGTAGCCAGGGCCCCCTTAGTAGCCAGGGCCCCCATTAGTAGACAGGACCCCCCTTAATAGTCAGGCCCCTATTAGTAGCCAGGGCCCCCCTTAGTAGTCAGGGCCCCCTTAGTAGCCAGGGCCCCCTTAATAGTCAGGGCCCCCATTAATAGTCAGGGCCCCCATTAGTAGCCAGGGCCCTCCTTAATAGTCAGGGCCCCCATTAGTAGCCCGGGCCCCTCTTAGTAGTCAGGGCCCACCTTATTAGTCACGGACCACCTTAAAAGTCAGGGCACCCCTTAAGAGTCAGGGCCCCCATTAGTAGCCAGGGCCCCCGTTAGTAGCCAGGGCCCCCTTAATAGTCAGGGCCCCCATTAGTAGCCAGGGCCCCCTTAGTAGTCAGGGCCCCCCTGAGTAGTCAGGACCCCCCTTAATAGTCAGGGCCCCCATTAGTAGCCAGGGCCCCCCTTAGTAGTCAGGGCCCCCCTTAGTAGCCAGGGGCCCCCTTAATAGTCAGGGCCCCCTTAATAGTCAGGGCCCCCATTGGTAGCCAGGGCCCCCTTAATAGTCAGGGCCCCCATTAGTAGCCAGGGCCCCTCTTAGTAGTCAGGGCCCCCCTTAGTAGTCACGGTCCCCCTTAATAGTCAGGGCCCCCCTTAATAGTCAGGGCCCCCATTAGTAGCCGGGGCCCCTATTAGTAGCCAGGGCCCCCTGAATAGTAAGGGCCCCCCTTAATAGCCAGGGCCCCCATTAATAGCCAGGGCCCCCATTAGTAGCCAGGGCCCCCTGAATAGTCAGGGCCCCCATATAGTCAGGGGCCCCCAATAGTAGCCAGGGCCCCCCTTAGTAGCCAGGGCCCCCTTAATAGTCAGGGCCCCCATTAGTAGCCAGGGCCCCCTGAATAGTCAGGGCCCCCCATAGTAGTCAGAGGCCCCCAATAGTAGCCAGGGGCCCCTTTAGTAGCCAGGGGCCCCCTGAATAGTCAGGGCCCCCCTTAATAGTCAGGGCCCCCATTAGTAGCCAGGGCCCCTATTAGTAGCCAGGGCCCCCTGAATAGTCAGGGCCCCCCTTAATAGCCAGGGCCCCCCTTAATAGCCAGGGCCCCCATTAGTAGCCAGGGCCCCCTGAATAGTCAGGGCCCCCCATAGTAGTCAGGGGCCCCAATAGTAGCCAGGGCCCCCTTAGTAGCCCAGGCCCCCTTAATAGTCAGGGCCCCCATTAGTAGCCAGGGCCCCCTGAATAGTCAGGGCCCCCCTTTGTAGTCAGGGGCCCCAATAGTAGCCAGGGCCCCCTATAGTAGCCAGGGCCCCCTTAATAGTCAGGGCCCCCATTAGTAGCCAGGGCCCCCTGAATAGTCAGGGCCCCCCATAGTAGTCAGAGGCCCCCAATAGTAGCCAGGGGCCCCTTTAGTAGCCAGGGGCCCCCTGACTAGTCAGGGCCCCCATTAGTAGCCAGGGCCCCCATTAGTAGCCAGGGCCCCCTTAGATAGTTAAAAAAAGCAAAACAACCAGCCACTTACCTGGCTCCGGCTCCCGCTCCGGCTTCTGGCAGGTCCCGGCCGCTCGAGCTCCCTGTCGGCTCCTGACGCCCTGCATAGGCGGCGCGGGGAAGTGACGTCACCGCGCCGCCTACGTCACTAGTAGGGGCCGGCGCTTGGCAGGCTGAAGGCCTAACACCTTCAGCCTGCCAGGGAGATCAGCGGAGCGCAGCGCTAGTGGCGCTGTGCTCCGCTGACACACGCAGCCAGCCCCGGGAGTCGGGGACATTAGTCCCCAACTCCCGGGCCGGTCCTCTGGCGCTCGGGACGCAGGTCCCGGGCGTTCAGTGACCGGATGCGCGGAGGGGCCCCGGGGAGCGACGGCACTGCCTCGGGGCCCACAGCGGCTCGGGGGGACCCACCGGGGGATTCCCCGGTCCCCCGGCGGCCCAGTCAGAGCCTGCATACATGTTGCCTATATGTGGTAGCTCCTTTGTTCATTTTGACAGAGAGCTGCTCCACCAAAGCATGCTGGTCTGCCCAAATATATCTTCGTGTGCCACGGATGGTCCCATGACCTGCATATCGGACCATGGACAAACTCGTATCCCCTTGGCAGCATCCCTGATAATTGCCGGGCTCTGACCCTATATACTCTGACCATTTCCTGCACTCCCTGCTAGATCTACTGTGCCCATACCACTAGAGAAAGCATTATTCAGAGTTTCCTGTATCTACCGTGTACCAGACCCCTTGCTTCTGTCCACTCACAATGTATACCTACTGCTGCTGCCTTGACCTTTCTGCCATTCCCCAACTATGAGTTTGCCTGCTGAATCTGCACCATGCGGCACCATTGCTGCCACCACAAGCAAGTCGCATCAGACGTAGCGACCTGAGTGTCTCCCACCGCACAAGTTCAACCAGCCTTGTGGCGGACTCCGGTGAAATTTGGGAGGCTCCTTAGACTCCGCTCCCTGATGTTGCTTTCACCACTGCTTGTGGTGGTCCAGAGGATCCACATCCTAGCTTTTCAAACAGTTATATCCAGCCATTGATTCCGACAGGGTGTCCCGGAATTTTAAGACAGATTCAACAGCTTGACCAACTGGCCACCATGATGCAGCAGCTCACAACCTTGCTACCTGCCACTCCACCTTCATCACCTCTTGCAGCAAGTCCAGCGCCTTTGGCTCTGGTGGCGTCCTTTGGCCCCAGGCTACATCTGCATTTGCCACCAAGTTTGATGGGAACCCTCAAGCCTGCAGGGGGTTCATTTGCCAGTGCACCATCCATTTGGAGCTAATAGCGATCCAGTTCACCACTGAAAGCGCAAAAGTGGTGTTTGCAGTCAGCCTTCTGTCGGCTGAAGCCTTACCCTGGGCCACACCCCTTTGGGACAGAGGGGACCAAGTTACTGCCAACATTTAAGCCTTCCTAGAGTCATTCTGCAACATGTTTGAGAGTCTTCCGCTGTGACTTCTTCTCCCTGCCTTCATCAAGGTGACTCTGCAGTTGGAAATATGCAATATAACACAGCACCCTTTCCTCAGAACTGTAATGGAACAATGAGGCCCTGCCACATTCTGGCAGGGTCTCGCTGGTAAGATAAAAGACAAGATGGACGGTTGTGACCTCCCTTCATCCCTGGATGAACTCATCCGTCTGCCCACCCGTATAGCTATCCGGTTTGCTGACAGACAGCAGTAGCTCCACCAGCAACGTGAACTGAACAGGCCACGTCGTCCTCCCCATCTTGCTTCAGTCTTTCAAATACCTTCACTGCCTCCTCCAATGGCTTCTTCTAAAGAACCGATGCAAGTGGACAGAGCACACCTGTTACAGCAAGGGCGGTCCCATTGATGACAGCAGAATCTTTCCCTCTACTGCAAAAGTCCTTAGCCTTTCTGTATGAACTGTGCATTGCTTCTGGGAAACTCCCACACCTAGGCTATGTGGGAGAGGCATCACTGCCTCGCCACATCTAACGATGCCAGTCCAACTCTGCACCTCCTCTGGCAATATGTTTCAAGCCTCCGCCTTTGTGGATTCAGGATCAGCAGGCAATTCCATTGTTATCCTTGAATATGGGTTTTGCACACTGCAAACAGCGTTTGGAAATTTTTTTTTAAAGCTAAGTAAAAGAGCGAGTGTGGGGACTTAAGATTGTTGGACTTGAGATTTAGGGAGTTTAGAATGGACAGTATTGTCCTAAATTTTCTTTTTATATCTGTATCTCTCTTTTTTTTTGTAATATCCCTATGAGTTCCATGATTGGCAATGCCATCCAGTACAATGTATGCGATCCTTGAAAAGCCAATTTAGGGTGAACTCAGCTGTGCGAGATGTGTGCACACTGCTCATTTAGAAGCCCAGATCCTGGATCTAAATGAGCAAGTGACGACAACGCTGAGATCCATTATCAACTTGGAAGCGAGTTTGCTTCTCATGAAGCAAGCACTCACAGGGGTAGATGCTGGGGAGGATGGCAGCATGGAGGTGCAGGGACATGAGGCAGTTAGCTTGATGAAACTCAGAAAGAAGGGTAAAGGAAAAAGTGTCAAAGAGACTAGTCCTGATCTGGCATACCCCAACAAATTTGCAAGACTGGTGGGTGAGGGTGATGTCAGTTCAGAAATAGCACTGCTGCATGAAGAGACAACCCCTGTCTGCTCCAGTAAGTTGGGAAATATGGGTGCAGCACAGGCTAGACAGGTGCTCGTAGTTGGGGACTCCATTCTTAGGGGAACAGACAAGGCAATCTGTTACAAAGACTGGAATCGTTGATCAGTATGTTTGCCTGGGGCTCGAGTTTGACATATTGTGGATCTGGTTGAAAGATTGCTGTGTGGGGTAGTGAGAATCCAGCTGCCGTGGTGCACTTTGGCACCAATGACAAAGTTAAAGGTAGATGGAGTGTCCTCAAAAACTATTTCAGGAACTTATGCCAAAAGCTCAAGGCTAGGACCTCCAAGATACAGTATTATTTTCAGAAATACTACCTATACCACAGTCCACACTAGAGAGGCAGCGGGAGATTACAGAGGTGAATAAGTGGCTCAAAAATTGGTGTAGGAAAGAGGGATTTGGATTTTTAGAGAACTGGGTTGATTTCAGTCTTGGCTACAGACTCTTTGCTAGGGACAGGCTGCACCTAAATGGGAAGGGTCACAGCTGTATTGGGTAAAAAATGGCTAGGACGTTGGAGGAATATTTAAACTAGAGGCTAGGGGAGAGGGCAACTATACATATAGAGATCAAGATAGTGAAGATAGAGAGCTGGGAATTAGTAATAAATAAGGAGGTGGCGTGGAGGGAGAGGGGTAGTAATAGATTATAAGGACAGGGTTAAAAGATTGAACACCAAAAAAAACTTCTAATTGCATGCTGACCAATGCCAGGAGTCTCACCAACAAAATAAATGAATTAGAATTACTTATTGCTATAGAAAAATCTGACATAGTTGGGAAAAATTAGACATGGCTGGATGAGAGCCAAGACTGGGTGGTCAACTTATAGGGCTACAGTTTATTTAGAAGAGATTGTAAAAACCGGAGGGATATGTCTTTATGTAAAGTCCTGTCTGAAGCCAACACTGCAGGAATAAATAGATACAGGGAATGACCATGTGGCATCATTATGGATAGATATACATGAGAGTAATAACAATGATTAAATTGTACTAGGGGTTTGCTATAGGCCCCGAAATATAACAGAACCAATGGAAGATGTAATTCTCAAAAGTTTCTTGCCTATCCCAGGAAGTGCAGGTCCGCCTTAATAAAATTAGACAAATCACCAGGTCCAGATGGTATACACCCCCATGTCCTAAGGCACATAAGTAATGCGATAGACAGGTGCCCAAAGGATTGGTGTGTAGCAAATGTGGTGCCAATATTCAAAAACGAGTCAAAAAGTGATCCTGGAAACTCTAGGCTGGTATATTTAACCTCTGTTGTAGGTAGAATGTTTGAAGGTTTTCTAAGAGATGCTATCCTGGAGTATCTCACTGAAAATAAATGTATAACTCAGTTCCAGCATGGGTTTACGAAGGATTGGTCCTTTCAAACTAATCTTATCAGCTTCCATGAGGAAGTTAGTTCTAGACTGGATCGTGGTGAGGCAATGGATGTTATATATCTAGATTTTTCTAAAGCATTTGATACTGTTCTATATAAAAGGTTGTGCAATAAAAGGCAGGAAGTAGTAAAACCGTCATCTTTGTACACCCTAATTAGGCTCTATAAATGATTGTGCACCCTAGTGGTAAATTACCCTAGGGGACTCAAAGTTAAAGTGTAAAAAAAAATAAACCTTCAAATCATCCTCCTTTTGTGATTTTACAAATAAGAAAATAAAATAAAAAAGTTATAAATATTTGGTATTGCTGTGCCTGAAAAAGTCCGATCTATTAAAATATGACATAATTTATTGCTTACACAATAAAAAATTCCAAACGCCCAAAATTTCAAATGGCAAATTCCAAACACCAAACTTTATTTCACGTCCCCTAAAAATTGGAATAAACTTAATCAAAAAAGTTGCATGTATTCCAGACTGGTAGCGATAAAAAGTACAGTTCAGTCTGCAAAAAATACACCTCATTAAAGTCTGTAGGTGTTAATACAAAAAGTAATTGGTCGCAGAATATGGCGCCACCTGGGTTGTATTAAAAAGGGTGTAAATGCACACAATGAGAACATTATTCTCCCATGAAACAAGTCACTGGTTAGACCACACATGGAATATTGTGTATAGTTTTGGGCACCAGTTCACAGGAAAGACATTGTAGAGCTTGAACAGGTTCAAAGGCGGGCAACAAAAATAATAAAAGGACTGGGTGAACTACAATACCCAGAAAGATTAGCAAAATTAGGTTTATTTATTTTCGAGAAAAGACGACTTTGGGGGGGAGGGGGCATAATAAATATGTATAAATATATTAAAAGTCAATATACGGCTCTCTCCCAAGATCTATTCATACCCAGTGTCGCGGCGGCGCCCGTGACCCAGGCTGCGGGCGCCGCCGCGGCTCTGCCGCTACCTCCGGGACGAGTGCCGCCGCTGCCCGGGTGTCGGGCGGCGGGCGCACTCGCCCCCCTGCGCGCCGGTACTCACCCGGCCATGCTCCTGTGTCCCTGCAGCCTCCTGCTGCCCGGCGGATGCGTTCACAAGCTCTATGGCGCGCGCGCGCGCCGGCTCTGTGAAGTTTAAAGGGGCAGTGCGCCGGTAATTGGGTAATTGCCGGGCACTGCCTCTATTTTACCTGGGCGCGTCCGCTCACTTCCTGCTGGATCTTTAGTGCCTTGCCTACTGAGAAAGCGTTCCCTATTGTCTCGTTCTGATCTACCGTGTACCGTACCCTCGCTACTGTCTCTTGACCATGAATCTCTGCCGCCTGCCCTGACCGTCTGCCTGTCCACGACCACGAACCATAGCCGCCTGTCCTGACCTTCTGCCTGTCCCCGACTAGGAGCCTGTCTTACGATTTTGCACCACGCTATACTTCGGCTGCCACCACAGGCAAGTCACGTCAGGGGTAACGACCTGGTAGACTCCCGCCGCAGCAAGTCCATCCCGCTTTGCGGTGGGCTCTGGTGAAAACCGGGACCTACTTAGATTCCGTTCCCTGGCGTGGCTTACACCATCGCTTGCGGTGGTCCAGTGGATCCACTCCTACGTCCGGGACCGTTACACCCAGGACTGTATCGAGAACAAGGGAGCAGCCAAGCAGTTTTGATCAAAAATGTGAACTAAGAACCTTTAAAAAATTTTCATATATCCTAGATAGCAGAAATGCTTTTTCAAAAATTCCTATGTCCCCTTTGATAGTTTCTCTAGTTGATAGTGTGCCACTGATATTGGAATATGTATGTATATTACAGCCGCACCAGTGTGCACCTACGCTCATTTTTTTCAAAAATGTTTTTTTGATGTGCAAAACCATATATTGTTTCTAGTCTGTATTGGGAGGAGTGGCTGCCTCCATTTTGTTTTTTTGCACTCCACCCACCATCACAGGTTTTTAAATCAGTGCAGTGTGTTCAGAAGTTGGTGCATTCACTGCCTGAGGTATGGAAGTCTAAACAGAGTCCAGGAGAGGTAACAGTAGTGTAACAATAGTGTCGGACCACCTGCCTTTGAGGTCCCGTTGACGTTTCGGAGACGGCTTAAGCAGTTTTGATAAAATGTGAACTAAGAACCTCAAACATTTTTCATATATCCTAGATAGCAGAAATGCTTTTTCAAAAATTCCTATGTCCCCTTTGATAGTTTCTCTAGTTTATAG
Source organism: Phyllomedusa bahiana (assembly GCA_025379985.1). NCBI lineage: Eukaryota > Metazoa > Chordata > Amphibia > Anura > Hylidae > Phyllomedusa > Phyllomedusa bahiana. The sequence goes on from JAODAL010017376.1 coordinate 17,199, forward strand.
TGTGACACTGATATGCGTGTCCTCAAAATAACTCAACACACAGCCATCAATGTCTAAAGAGATCACAAAAAAAGGGGGTACATTCTTAAGTGAAAATGGACAACTTGTGCCCAGTGTATCAATATTTTGTGTGGCCACCATTTTTTTCCAGCACTGCCTTAACTCTCTTGGGCATGGAGTTCACTAGAGCTGCACCGGTTGCCTCTGGAATACTCTTGCACTTCTCCATGATGTCATCATGGAGCTGGTGGATGTTAAAGACTTTTCACTCCTCCACCTTCTGTGTGAGGATGCTCCACAGATGCTCCATAGGGTTTAGGTCCGGAGACATGCTTAGCCAGTCCAACACCTTTACCATCATTTTTTTAGGCATGCTCTGTGACGACAGCCGATTGGGTGTTTCAGATGTGGCAAGTGTAAATTTTGCCAATTTGTAATAAACTGTAAAGAATTCACGGGAAATAAGGTAGATTGTTCTTTTGCGATTTGTCACTTTATCAATTGCCAATCAGTGTGGGTAATTTATATGACGACATGCCCCTGTCCACTGAAATACATTGGGAAAACGAAACGGGAATTTCGGAGAAGGATCGGAGATCACATTGGAGATATTAGAAGAAAGATGGACACACCCATCGCAAGACACATAAATGAGAAACATGGAGGGAAGATGGAATGTCTACATTTTAGAGGTATAGATTTGGTAAAAACCCCAGTACGAGGGGGAGATTGGGACAAAATGGTTTTACAACCAGAGAGTCAATGGATTTATAGATTAGATACAGTCCAACCATTGGGGTTAAACGAACAATGTTCTTTTGCATGCTTCCTGTAGTATTTTATTGAATATATGTATATCAAACCCAGTCAGCATAAACATGATAAATTCCCTATTTTTAAAGGGCCAATATGTCAGAACTTAAAACACTGAATGCACTTAAAATGAATTATCTGAGGGGATGGAGTTATCTTCATACACAATAGAAACATAAGATAGCCGCGATAATGATAAAGAGTAAAATGATTGGAAACCTCAATGTTGTTTGTGGGGATAGATGTAAGAATAAGATGTAAATACTGTGGCATTAGAGAATCTTTTACATGTATATATAACGATCCCCAGAGTCTAAATATACATTGAAGCAAGCCTGGAGGGTAACTCAGTCTAAATATTGCTGCATTTGATTGCTCTAATAGCTTTCTAGTAGAAAAAGTTGCGGCGCCGGATCGAGCGGTTCGCGCATGCGCGATAACCTATGTGAAATCAACGGCGCCTTTTTTGTATACATGCGCATGCGCACTATGTTGTTTAGTCACAGGCACCGTTTTTAAGTCCGGCGCAGCCGCAATGGCTTAGAATAGACCAGCGGCACCATATTTGATAATCCGCGCATGCGCATTGTACTTTTTTGGACGCCGAACATCGTGGATGAATGGTATTCAGCTCTAGACAGTTGGTGAGTACAACTTAGTGGCGGTGATTGGTGTGTGTGGATATTTTATCCCTGCAGGTGAGACAAGTGGTGCTGGTATTTCAGTGATGGGCCGCTCACTATATGGTGGGAATAATGAGGGGGAGGGATCTTTTTGGATATATATATCCCTGCCCCTCTAGAGACTACTGAATCTGGGACAACACCATCCTATAGGATTGGAGTCAGACTACTCCGATAGGAACACCTTTCCTGTCATTTTCCAGTAAGTATATTTGCTACTGGATAGAGTTGTAAAGTTGATCTAATGTGTTGGTAATATGACATTTGTGATTTTTTTGTAGGGAGACCTTGCCTGGATACATGTAATTTTTGAAACCATTGGATGCTTGTGGTATGTAATTAGCACGGTTTGGGAGATATGTAAAAAGTGCTTTCTTGGACCCCACTGATGAGTCCGAATGAGGATGAAACGCGTTTGGGGATGGTAACAGCGATATAACCACATAAAGCATTTTCTCATTTGCTATTACTCTTTTTGCACGGGTGGTGGCATAATTGTTTCCACCTGTGTATAGGTATTTATATAATATATGTATAAACAAGGTGACGATAATAATAAGCATATACATATATATAGAGAGTAGTAGGATTATGTATTGGTCTCTATAAGTGACTATTCAGGAGATTGTCGACAGGTCTACGGGGTCGCCCTTTTCGGGGCGGGGTCTCCGTATAGGACATTTCTCCTGGTTGATACGATGGTGTGAATAATAGGGCATACATCTGATTGTAGGTAGTCTTTAAGTTTATTTTTGAAAATTATGTTTTAAGAATAGAAAGTAAAATTAAAGGTTATGTTTTATTAGGAATTATTATTTTGTGGGATAGTAGCATGCTCTGTGACCTGGGAAAAGTCACTGTGCAGGGAAGGGGAGAGGGTGAGCTGTGACTATCTTCTGTTGTGACTGGTGGATCTTGTGTTATCTATACACATTGGTGTCTCCTTTCAGTTTGACCCTGCTTGTGCGAATAATGGGGCGGGTTTAATGAAAATCTTCTTTTTACAGACAGTAAGTGTCGACTTTTAATTAGGCTTTTTTGGCCAAAGTAAAAACTGAAAGACAAGAATTTTTAAAAAATATTGAACTTGATATGGAAAATTAAAAAAGTATAACCAAAAATTCATAAAAAATGTGTTTAAAAATGAGTTACACAAACTTTTTTTTGGGATGATTTTCCCCTTAAATTACAAAAAAAGGGACATACGTTAAATCCTTTTAATTTTTAAACCCCAAGGGTTAAAGGGAAAGATGTGGATGAAGGGAGGGGGATAAGGAATTTTCAAGCTTTGTTTTCCCTACTGATGAAGACTTTGAAATCCATAACAAATCTGCCCTAAATGAATATTTAAATTCTGATCCTACAGTTGCCATTAGACTCAATCTAGACTTTTAAAAGGCCCCTACAAAACATTATTTTTTTTTAATTTTTTAGTAGTTACCCAAAAACCTTTTTCTTGAATCCCCAACTGTTCTTATTGTGCCCCAGCCCCGGGAGTGGTTAGCCCAAAAAGTTTCATATTTTCCAGGGGTGAAAAAAGGGATTTTGACCTCGGGAAAGGTGAATATTTATGGTTTTACATGAAGGGAATGTCCCCTTGTCTTTTGCAAGGGCTTTACAAAAAATTTACTTTTTCCCAAAATTTTTTTGTGGGGATCTTTTACCGTTTAAAATCGAGTATAAGCCCACCCGGGAAGTATAAGCCGAGGCACCTTTTTTTTTCCCCAAAAAGGGGGAAAAAACTTTTTTGGACTCAGTATAACCCGGGGGTTAGAAAAAATCCCAGAAACCCTTATGGAAAAATTTTAAAAAAAAAAAAGGGGTTTCCAATAAAATTACATAGGCAGTTTTAAAAGTCCCCCATAGGCCAAAATTTTGGGCGATATATGGCCCATATGCAGGTATATGTCCCCCAAAAAGGGGACTTATATGGCCCCCTAGGGGAATAAAAGGAAGTTAAAATTTTTCCCCCCTTTAAAAAGATTTTAGGCAGGGATATGGCCCCTAGGCAAAGGTTTTTGGGCAGGCTGGAGGCAGGTTTTTGGGGGGCTGTAGGAAGGGTTGGGGAGGGTTTTAGGCAGGGTATGGCAGGTTTAGGGCCTCCGTAGGCTGATTTTGGCAGTTTTAGGCAAAGGGATAGGGGCCGGTGTCCCGGCCCGGGATAGGCAAGGTTTAGGGCCGGCTGTTTGGCAGGTTGGCGCTGTTGGCAGGTAAAGGGCCGGCGTAGGAGTATTTGGACTTAGGGCAGGTTTTAGGCAGGGTTAAATGGGGCCGGTGTAGGCAGGTATTTTGGAAACGTTGGCAGGGAAAGGCAGGAAAATTGGGGGGGGGGTAGGCAAGTATAGGGGAGCTGGTTTGGGCAGGTTTTTAGGAAAATGTTAAAGGGGGGGTTATTGGCAGATATAGGGGCCCCGGGTTTAGGCAAGTTTAGTCAGCTGTTTTGGGGGGGTTTGGGAGCTTTTTGGGAAAGGGATTGGGCCGGGCCTGTTTGGGAGGTTAAGGCAGCCCGTAGGGCAGGTAATTGGGGAGCTGTAGGGGGAGGTTTTTGGCGGGGATAGGGGCCGGGTGTAGGCAGGGAAAGGCCCCTTTAGGGCAGGTATAGGAAGTTTTAAAAAAAAAAAAAAAAAAAAAACTTACCTGGCCCCCCGCTGCTCGGTCTCCCCCGCCGTCCGCACTCCTACCCGCTCCGGCCCCCCCGCGCGCTGTTCCCGTCTTCCCGGCACAGGCGTTGGTCCGTCAATCCAAAGGGCCCCCCCCCAGCAGCGTGATGACACACCGTGCTTTGTTCGGGGTTTTTCAAGGACACTGCCCAGTCCCGCGGTCCCCCCGGAGGCCACTGGGGGAGAAAACCCAGCGCTTTTTCCCTGTGCCCCGCAGGGGGTAAACTTTTCCTGTTTTCCTTTCCCGGGGGACGAAAATAGGTGAAGGGACGCGGCAGTTGGGCCCCGGGGCCCCCGGGAGGTCCCGTACCCCGGGCGCCCCTCAAAATCGGGGCCCTTTAATTATTTGCCTCCCCCGAGGGGGGCCCCCATATAGCTGAAGGGGGCCCGTCGGCGCCAAAGGGGGCCAATCGCCCGGCGCCCCCAAATGTGACAGGGGGACTCGAGTATAAGGCCCCGGGGGGAATTTTTTTTGCACATTTTTTGTGGAAAAAATCGGCTTAAAACCGGTATTTTTTCCCCGGTTTTACTTTTTTAAAATTAAAAATTTTCTCCCCAAAACCGGGCCTTTTTCAAAGGAAAAAATAGGGTTTAACCCCCTTTTTAAACCCTTTTCCCCATACCTAAGAAACCCCCTTTTTCCCCTTATTTATTGTTTGCCTTTACCTTTGCACTTTTTTCTAAACCCCCTTTTCCATCCCTTTCTATAAAATTGGAGCCCCGAACTGAAAAGCATATTTTCCCAAGGGAAAAGGGTGGGACCAATAAAAATTTTTCAGCGGTTTAATTACCCTTCCCCCTTTCCCCTGAGTCCCCTGCCTCTTAATACAAAAGCCAATAAACCTGTGAAAACCCTGAAGGGAGCTGATTGCTTTTTTATTGTTTTCCCGTAATCATGATTTAGAAGTCCAACCCAGATCCTTTTTAATCAAATTCCCCAGTTTTTTTACCGTAGGAAATATGGTGCAAAACCCGGAAATTAAAAGTACCCGGTGAAGAAATTCACCCTCATCCACATTTGGGAAAACCCCAAATTTTCCCAAATTAATGTCCCAAAAAATTTTCCCTCGATTCAAAAACCCTAATATAGGGGGTCATCTGTTTTAAAAATTTGAAAAAGTGCCCAAATTTTTTCCCCTCACTTAATCATTAATAAATTTAAAAAAATAAAAGAAAGGGGGAGTTAAATGAGCCCCTTGGGGGGCATCACCTTTTTTAAAGGGGGGAAAAGTTCAGAATTGGAATAATTTACCCACCCCTCTTTGAGTAAAACTCTTTTGCCATTTTTAATTTAAAAAAAAACAAAAGTTTTCTATTTAAATCAAATTGACCTTTTTAATTTTTCCCCAATTGAAAAACCCTGTCAAACCCCTTTGCAAAATTTTTAAAAAACAATTTTTTTCACACTATATCCACAAAACCCCCCTAACCCGATTCTAATCACCATTCATTTCCCAAAAAGTTTAGGGTTTGGTTTTTTGACAATTTTTTTCCTTAAAACCCTGCTAGCAATTTACTTATAAATTTACATTCGCCTTGTTCCAAAATATTTTCCTTTAAAGACCCCCTTTAAAAAGTTTTTTCCCCAAAAAAGGGTTGGGCAAACTTATGGGTCTAAAATTTACCCGGGGGCCAAATATGGAGTAATTTTGAAAATTTATTTAAAAAAACATTTAACACTTGGTTACCCAAATTTAAAACCTAAAACCTTGTAGCACCAAAATTTATTTTTAAAAAAAGTGGGGGGAAAATGGGGAAATTTGGGGGAATTTTAAACTGTCCATTTTTCCCTTTTGGGGGGTTTTAATCCTTTTGTTGCAGGCCCGGCCTTTGACATTGATGGCTATTTTTTGAGGTTATTTTTGATGCCAAACCCCAAAATTAAAAAACTGGTTTTACAACCCTTTTCATGACTACTTTTCAAAATTTTTCAAAGTTTGTCCCTGAAAAGATATTATACAATATTTTATTATGTGCGGGGTTTTACATTTTTTAAAATTTCTTTTACTTGGGATATAACCCCAAAGTCCATATTACTTTTGGGAATTGGGTTAAAAAAATAAAACAAAAATTGATTTTTTTTTTCTTGATCATATCCCTGTGCACAAGGAACATTGAAAACATTTTAAGATTAAGTAATTTTTCTCTCAAAAAAATACAAATCATGTGCTTATAAAAGGGCCCCGTAAACACAAACATTTTTTTATGCTATGGGTTTTTTAAATCAATTTTTTTTTTCCTTTTGGAGATTAAAATTTTTTTATTTATCCCCAAACCAAAATTGTTTCGTGTTTGGAAAACCAGGAGAAACCACCTGTCACTTATATTTGTTCCCGTGTAGAATCTTAAAAAACCACATAGGAAAAAAATTTTTAAAATTTCCCCAGAAAAAATTCCCTTTTCATATTTGTTTAAGAAAGCTTTTTGGATTTCCCCAACCCTAATTCCATTTGAAATACCACTGTACGAACAGACCCTGTGATTGATATTGTACATCCATAATAAAACATTTCTCCATTCTCTTGTAGCTTGCACAGCACTAGTAAGGAACATTTCCCTCCTTTTTCCCCGTTTCAAAAAACCCCAAATTTTCTTTTAGAAATTTTTTTGTCTAAACCAAGACAAAAGAAAGAAATCCGGGGCCCTTTTTTGTTTTTTTGTAAGGAAAATTAAGTTGCTTTTGGGTGCAATTTGGGAAGGGTTTTCACCTGTCCCTTTTAAGTATTTTAAACGCTGCTCTGCTTTAGGGTTTTAAAATTGGACATCTGCCGGTTTCAAAAGCTGAATCCTTTTTGTTTTTTATGGCCTTTTGGGGACAATTTTCCTCCATATGGTAAAAGACTGTCTTAAAGGGGGCCTTTTTGCCCACAGGTTTTAGAGAAAGTGGCCCTTTTGTGCCACCCCCAGGTTTCTTTGATAAGTCAGATTTAGATATGGTAGATTCAATTTGTATTTTGTTATTGCAAAAAAATTTTATTAAACATAAGGAGAAATTGGTAGTGAGGTTCTGGATTTGATGACAATCTGTTTTATTCTACTTTTCAAAATCAAACACATAAAACAAACTTGTCAGCAGTTCCAAAAGAAGGGGTTAAAAAAATGAAAGCGCATGGTTGGAGTTTGGGTGCTGTTGACAGGGCTGGTGGTCCAGTGTCTAGGAGGGGGTTGCCATGACAGGGGATGGTGAAATTCAGGAGCTATGAAGTAGGCTAACTTGCTAAGCCTGCTATATAACCAGGAGGTGCTGGCTGTTCAGATGCGCAGTATATATGACTAAATGGGTAAACATGGCATTCATTGAACAGACATGATTCAATGTGGACTATGTTTGCTCTATTTGCGGGATGGAAAAGCATAGTAGAACAGGCTTATGTGTCCCGCATAGAAAGTGGGTACCAACAGCAAATGTAGTTCACATTGGACCACATGTGTTCTTTTAATATCTTTGGGTACCATGGAATCCATTGGGGTACCATTTTTTATGGTATTCTGATGGATACCTTAGACCTAGTCCATAATGTTATTTGAACGACCCTTAATTGGCAAGTGTAAGCTGGTCTTTGTTTGGGGGTATGTGCCTATAGCAACATGAGTTGTAAATTCGGCCCTGGTTCCTGGGCATTTCATTGGTGTTCCTGGGCATTTTCAGGGTGGTTCCAGGAATACCCAGGGGCTCAGCTTTAATATCCAAGGTATATCTTGGCAAGTTTGCATAATATCATTATTAAACATGCACTCATCTCTACAATTATATTAACGTACCATTGTTTAACAACGATGATGGACAATGCAACAAAACATCTGAGCATCCACCCATTTTTTTTAAGGAGATGTGTCATAAAAACCTTTTTATTACCGATGTTGCAGCACTTAGCTAAACTTCTTGATTTATGACACTGTAAACTAAAATATAAAAAGCTCATATATTGCTATACTACAAAGAGACAAGTAATACCACGTTTTACCAACAACTTCCAGTAGTGACAACATCAGGAGTTTCAGCATCATGAAAAAAAAATTACAACAATCATTTAAGTAATATATTAATCAGTAATTGGAAAGTAGAGTCCACCAATTCATATAAATTGAAAAATTGAAAAAATTGAAAAATTGGAATGATACAATAAGGCCATTCATTTTCAAGTTTTCATACACAGATGGCCAATGTATTTTATGTATCAAATAGTAGATACTTTTTAAATAATTTCTAATATCAGTAATTCTTGTTGTTATTGACGAAGTAATCAAAATAATTTTGTATTGTACTCTGGTGCTTTGATGAAAAAGTGTTAAATGAATTATCACATAACATTAACATGTGTGCTGTGGGTTTTAAATTTATATGACTTATTTTCTCTGATTATAGTGAGTTCCAACCACTACCTACTATTTTCTATAATGTTAAAACTCTTGATGATATCACCAAAATAAGCCATTGATATTATTAGGTATAACATCACACTTATTCAAGTGTGTAATAATTACTTTTGCCATGCCCTTTAGAGATATAGTGAGCTTTCCAACATACTAGACCTTTAAGAGGTGGTTATGTACTATTTATTCAAGGATGCAAGCAGTTTACTTGATAGATATACTGTAAGTGATATAAATGAATCTGTTGAATAAAAAATGGCAAATACAACTTATCTAAAGCATGAACTATTGCCCAGAGTTACATTCTCAGTTCTGCTACATGTTCTAAGAAAAACCTGATGAGATTGTTGTCAGGCAGATCCTTAAGAGCTCAAAGTGCTTTAATGTTGCTGGACAGTTAGTTTTTCCTACAATAAATTAGTAGAAAGTGTCATCTATACACTTTACAGCAAGGGGCGGACAGACTGTTCAGGCAATTAAGCAGTTTGCAGGCTTCCAAAATAAGCACACAAATCTCTACCTAAAGTAGATGTTCCATGTTCTTCTCAAGTCACTGTCAAAATTCCTCTCCATTACCAAGACTGAACCACATTGATTTTGTATCCAAACTGATGTCATGAGACATGGATGCATTATCCTGGGATATTTCTGCCACAGAAATATGTATTATCAATTGAATGATGCAACCGTGTAACATGCTGTTACTATGCCCTGAAAAGCTCAGGTTGGCAGAATTAGTGAAGTGCTGATTTTGCTTTGTTTTGCAGTGCAAGAATACAATTTAATTATAAATGTTTTTAAGCGTATTTTGGCTTCCCTAATAAGGAAATATTACAATGTATGCTCAACAAAAATGATAATGGCTGCAAACCAATCTGCACTTTGATTAATTTCTGCATGGATTTCTTGCAGATTTTTGAGAAAGTGTAAAATCTCATTCACTTTGCTGTTACTGTATAAATATAGCAAAGATAAATTTGATGGATAACACATGATATTACGGCACAGAAAAGTATCAGAACTTTTTCAGTGCTTTTCAGTGGCTTTTATTATGATATAAGAAAAGATAACACAAAAAACTATGATATCAACATCAAGTTAACTTTGCTACATCTGTAATATGATGCAGATTTTCTACATGCAACTATGCAGGTTATCCACCCCTTACTGTTCAGTTAAAAAGAATACAAGAACTTTAAAGGGGTTTTCTCACTACAGTACAATGATTGGCTTTTACCATGCAGAGATAGGTAATTGAAGACTTCTTCTAAATACATTGCATTTCTTTGGTCAGAAAACAAAGAAGATTGTATCTCCTTTTAGAGTACACAAATTTCTCTGGTTACTGTCCACCTCTTCCTACTTTCTTTTATCTCTGACTGCTCTAATCTGACATCAGTCAGTCAGTCTGTCCATGGTGGTTCACCTCCTGTAGAGTAGAAGAGTGAAGAAATCAGGCGATACCTTTCAGAGGCTAACTGAGTATTTTTGATGGTGAGCTTTCGAGAGTACTAGCTCCCTTATTCAGACATGATGTTACACAAGAATTGAAAATTTACAGACTTTTTATACACAAAATACATGGACCTTCAAAGGATCTTAGAATTCTTAAAAATAACAAAATTCAATATAAGCAGACAAGTCATTTACAACAGGTCAAGAAATCAACAATCTGGAAACTTGTGAGGCATGACGGAGGGGTCAGTAATTCTACGTCTTATCTCTTAGCCATCAGGTGTAATTTGTGGCTCTCACAGTTCACACATAGTTTGACATAAAGCTGGCATGGATATTTAACCCATTTTGCAGAGTTTGAAATTTTTGCATTAATTTAAATTCCCATTCCTTTCTCTCCCTCTGCATCTTAAAATGTCCCATTAAAATCATAATCTTCAAATCTTCAATACAATGGTCATCTCTGGAGAAATGTGCGGCCACTGGGAGATCTGTTCTGTTGTTGTGAATGGTGAATCTGTGTGAATTCATGCGCTGGCTGAGTCTCTGCTTTGTTTCTCCCACATAAAGGCCTGTGGTCAGACATTGTACACACATGACCAGATACATCACATTGGAAGACCTGCAGGAAAATGTCCCCTTGATTCTGTGCACCTGCTGTGACTGTGGGACAGGTACACTGTCAGCCGTGTGGATGTGACTGCAGGTCTTGCACCTGTTCTGAAGGCAGGATGAGGTGCCATTTTCTGTTGGGGCCATCAGGGCACTTCGGACAATAATACGCCACAGGTTTGGTGGTTGCCGAAAGGAGAGGAGAGGGGGAACAGGGAATATTTCTTTGAGTCTGTTGTCCCTATGTGGTACAGGTTGAAGTTCCTTGGCAATCCTTCATAGGATCTCCAGCTGTGGGTTGTAGGTGACAACTAGGGGCACTCATTCTTCATTCTGGATCTTTTTGTATGTAAGTAGATTGTCTCTGTTAATGGCTGCTGCTTTGCTGATTTGATTGTCCATCACTTTTGGTTTGTATCCCAATTGGAGAAATTTTGTTCTCAGATCCAGGAGGTGCTTGTCCAGGTCTGTCTTGTCGGAGCAAATACGGTTGTATTGTATAGCCTGGCTGTATATAATGGATTGCTTTGTGTAGAGTCTAATTTCTAGTAACTGACTGTGAAAGCATCTCATTTAGAGCTCTGCAGTCTGAATCCTATACTTTATAAATGTCTTGCACTCATGTCAGTGTAACAGGAATAAGTAGGGATAGCAGCGCTGATGTGTCAATTATTTCTATAGACCCACCCATAGTTTGAACAGCATGTGTGATTCTAAAGATGTCTGTGGCTTTTTAAAACTGCATGGTGAGAAAATCCTTTTAAGGTTGTTTACACACACGAAAGTGCTGGGGAAAAAGTTGCAAAAAATCTGCATTTTTTCTAAAAACACTGGGGAAAATTTATCAATACTGTCTAGACTAAACAGTCTTACAATGTTGATAACTCTGGTGCATCTTAGAATTGTCTAGTCTACATTTACACCTTCTATTAGTTGGCTCACTTTTGCCACTAATTGATGCCAACATTTTGGTGCATTATTTTGGTGCACAGGATGGCACGTTAAAGAATTCCCCCCTTTTCATGATGCCAGGCTCGTTTAAACAGGCCAGGTCCCATTTTCTGGACACGGTGCTGAAGTGTCTAGAAAGTGTCAAAAGAAAATAATAAATGTGTAGTATTTATGCCAGTCTTTTGGTACAAATTGTCCCAGAATTTGGGTGGAATTGCCATAAAAAATATGCCCCTGTATGTAAGGAACCTTTCATCCAAATAAACAATTGACATATCAGTTCTTTTTCAGCGCTGGAAAAAGGTGCTGAGGAAAAACAGCATTGTGTGCCCAGCAATTAGAGATGGGCGAATTGATTCTAATGAAGTGGAATTCGTTTAGAATTTCAGGAAAACTTCGGTTCGGAACGAAGTCGAACTTTAGGGTACTTTGGGTGAACGGAGTGTGCTTTTGATTGATAAAATGGCTGCGAGCACATGGCGTTACATGGGGCAAAGCACTCTGGGAGGAAGAAGGGCATAGCCTGCATGACATGTGCTAGAATGAAGCCAATCAGAGACTGGCGGGATTCTGTGACGTCCCCGCACTATATAAGTCCGGGCTCGACCCGGGGCCCCACACTCCTCTCACTGTGCTCATCAGGAAGGTGCTGCCGCGGCTGATAGCTCTTACTGAAAAAATTGATTTTTTATAGCGATTTCTGGGGGGTGTCTCAGCTTGTCTCAGGACTGTTCTCTTAATGTTCTATTTCTAATTTTTGGGGTATTGGATCTGAAATCCAGTGTGCGTCCACTGCAGCTGCATATACATTCAATATCCAAGTGGGATCTAAGCCAGTTCCTGTTTTTATTCAAATTTAAAGAAACAGCGTTTTTACAATACAAATACCACTTCATATTGGCTGCTCAATTCTATTGAGCAATTTACATCCAGGGGTTAATTAAGCGTTGTTTTGCTGGTGTGCTGACCCCAAGAAACAGTCTTTTTGAAAGCCCAAATATATAAAATTTTTCCTGTGCCCAATTCACAAGCCCAAAAGGGTTAATTACAACTGTATCTCTTGTTGTGTGGCGTTGAAAACACGCAATTGTAACACGCTACAAAGTACTAGTTTGTGCGGCTCAATTCTTGGCGCAATTTACATCCAGGGGGTTAATTAAGCGTTGTTTTGCTGGGGTGCTGACCCCAAAAGAAACCGTCTTTTTCAAAGCCAAAATATATAAATTTTTCTGTAGCCTAATTCACAAACAAAGGTTAATTACAACTGTATCTCTTGTTGTGTGGCGTAGAAAACACGCAATTGTAACACGCTACAAAGCTACTATTTTGTGCGGCTCAATTCTTTGGCGTAATTTACATCCAGGGGTTAAATTTTAACGTTGTTTTTCTGGTGTGGGTGACCCAAAAAAAAACCGCATTTTCAATGCCAAAAAAAATATAAATTTTTCCTGTGCCTAATTCACAAACAAAAGGGTTTAATTACAACTGTATCTTTGTTGTGTGGCGTAGGAAAAAAAAAGCAATTGTTAAAAACCCCTCCCAAAATATAGTTTGTGCGGCTTTAATTCTTTGGGCCAAATTTTAAAACCAGGGGGTTAAAATTAAAACGTTGTTTTGTTGGGTGTTCTGACCCCCAAAAAACCGTCTTTTTCAATGCCAAAATATAAAAAATTTTTCCTGTAGCCTAATTCAAAAGCAAAGGTTTTAAATTTCAACTTTCTCTTGTTGTGTGGGGTAGAAAAAAACGCAATTGTAACCCCGCACAAAGCTACTTTTTTTGTGCGGGTCAATTCTTTGGCGCCAATTTTTCATTTTTTGGGGTTAAAAGCGTTGTTTTTCGGGTGTGCTGAACCCAAAAAAAAAAACCGTCCTTTTTTAACGCCAAAATATATAAATTTTTTCCCCGTAGCCTAAAATTAAAAAGCAAAGGTTAAAATTTTTAAAAATGATCTCTTGTTTTTGGGGGCGTAGGGAAAAATGCAATTTTAAAAAACTACCCCAAAGGGCCCAATTTGTGCGCTCAAATTTTTTGGGGCAATTTACATCCCGGGGTTAATTAACGTTGTTTTTCTGGGTGTGCTGCCCAAAAATTTAAACCGTCTTTTTCAAAAAAAAAAAGGGCAAAATATATACTTTTTTTCCTGTAGCCTTTTCACAAAACAAAAGGTTAATTACAACTGTACTTTTTGTTTGGGGTTTTTTGGGGTTTGAAAACACGCCCAAATTTTTAACCCCGCTACAAAGCTACTATTTTTTGGGGGTCAAAATTTTTTGGGCAATTTTTCATCCCCGGGGTTTAAAAAGCGTTGTTTTGGTGGTGGGCTGACCCAAGAAAAAACCCTCTTTTTTTAAATTTAAAATATATAAATTTTTTGTAGGGCCTTAAATTTAAAGCAAAGGTTAATTTTCAAAATGTATTCCTGTTGTGTGACGTTTGGGGAAAAAACGCAAAAGTAACAGCTTTCAAAGCTTCAATTTTTTTGCGGGTTTAATTCTTTGGGAAAATTTTTACATCAGGGGTTAATTTTAAAGGGGTTTTTTGTTTTTGTTTCTGCCCCAAGAAACCGGTTTTTTTTCCCCGCCAAAATAATTTTTTTTTTCCCGTAGCATAATTCACAAGCAAAGGGGTTTAAATTTCAAAAATGTTTCTTGTTTTTGTGGGGTAGAAAACACGCAATTTAACACGCTAAAAAAGGTTTCTATTTTGTTTTGGCCTTTAATTTTCTTTGGGTGCCAAAATTTTTTTCCGGGGGTTTAAATTAAGCCCTTGTTTTGTGGGTTTTTGTGACAAAAAATAAAAACCCTCCCTTTTTTAAAAGCCAAAATATATAAATTTTTTCCCGTTGCCCCAATTCACAAGCAAAGGTTTATAACAAAATGTATCTCTTTTTTGTGTGGGGAAAATAGAAAACACGCAAATTTTAAACGCTACAAAGCTACTTTTTTTTTGGGGGTTTAAATTTTTTGGGCCAAATTACATCCGGGGTTTAATTATGCTTTGTTTTACTGGTGTGGGAAAAACCCCAAAGGGAAAACCCTCTTTTTTCAAAGCCCAAAATATATAAATTTTTTCCTGTAGCCCCAAAATTTACAAACAAAGGGGTTAAAATTTAAAATGTTCTCGTGTTGTGTGCCCAGAATAAAACCAGCAAATTTTAACAAGTACAAAACTTACTTATTTTTTGGGGCTCAATTTCTTTGGCGCAAATTTTCAACAGTGGGGTTAAATTTTAAACGTTGTTTTGCTTTGGGGTGGTAACCCAAAGAAAACCCCTCTTTTTTCAAGCAAAAATTTAAATAAATTTTTCTGGGAGCCTTTTCACAAACAAAGGTTTTAAATTTAAAATGTATTTTTAAAGGTGCCGTAGAAAAACACGCAATTGTAAACACGCTTTCAAAGCTACTATTTTGGGTGGCTCAAATTTTTTTGGCGCAATTTTTAAACCAGGGGTTAATTTAGGTTGTTTTTCTTTGGGGTGGGTGACAAAAAAAAAACCATCTTTTTCAATGCCAAAAAATATTTTCATTTTTCCCTGTAGCCTAATTCTTTTCCAAGGTTAATTTAGCCTGTTTTTGCTTTTATATTTTTTTAAAAACACACAGTTTTTTTTAAAAGACAGATACAAGTAATTTTTTTTCCCGGCCATTTATAATTTCAAGGGCTTTAAACCCCCGCTTGTTTTGGGTTCCAAATTTTGGGGTCCCAAAAACAGGGTGTTTTTTTTTATCCCTTTCCAAAATTTAACCCCTCATAAAAAAAGTTTTATGTTCATTTTAGAACAAAAAAATAAGTCAGACAGAGGGTGGCAGGCCCCGCCCCCCTGCGAGGTGGAGTGGCAACAAAACCCCTTCCTGGAAAGGCCCCGGTCGCAACACAGCAAGGGGACGTCGCGCGGGGTCACTCGGTTTAGGCCCCAACTGCTGCTGTCATCTAGCGGGCGTGTGTTGTTCAAAACCCAAGGGTTCCTTGTTTGGGGTTGTGGGTTTCCCTTTTCCTCTTCCCCCAGATGACATCTGACAACCCCAGCCAAGAGTCGGTGGGAACTCGGGGCACAACATTATTTGGCATGGCCCGGGAGGGGGTCCCGGCCTCACCTCTTTTACCCGCCTCTGCCCATCCATTCCCCTCACCCAGAGATTACTTGTGGTCGGGTCAACGCACTATTAGCGGGATGAAAAATTTTTAGGAGGGCAGTCGAGCTATTGGCAGCGAAGAAATGGGGCCAATATCGCCTGTTTCTTGCAGTAGGCGGCAAAAGTATAGATGTGGGGTGGCATGGGAGGCATTTTGGGGAGGTCAGCCTCGGCATACCAAGGGCCCGGTGTGAGGGGGCAGCAGTACGATGAAACACAAAAAGTGATGTAGAATCTGTGGGCAGAAAGGAAGGTGGCCAGAGAGCTAAGTTGGCACCTTTTGGCCCTGCTCAACCAGCGGTCACCATCCGGGGCTGGGAGAAAAAGTGGCTCAGATGTGGGGGTCCCCTCTGCCGCCGCAGCAAAAAGCAGCAGCAGCGCCCCCGTGGCACGCTGCCTTGAGCAAAATCAAAGGGTCCACCACCCTTTCAGAAGGGAGCTGTTTCTCTTTGCATCATTCCCCTCCAGAGTCCTGCTCCCGTACTCATTGGTGCCCCGCATCGTTTAGCGGGTGATTCAAAGAGACAACAGTATGGGTACAACCATCCTAAGGTCAGCATTGACTGTGTCCGTCCTTGTTGGTCCCCCCCTTTCCAAATGGTGGACTTGCAATTAGAGAACTAAAGGCTTGGCCGAGCCGAGAGGGGAGTTCCCAAGCCCTTAAATTTTTTTCCAAAAAGGCAGTCCCGAACTTTTTAAAATGAGAACAGAAGGTGGGTCAGTCCTTGGCTTATCGGTTTTTCCAAGGTGCAGCAGCGCGGACGTTGGAGCTGTAACTAGGTCAAAGGGGCCGTACAAAGTTTTCCCTTTAAAGGCCCTTGGGTTTAATGTGTTCCGGGCCCGGGACACCAAAAAAAATTGGACCCGGAGGGGCACCCCTTTTCCTCACGTTGTCAAAGCTGCCCTCCCCCAATTTTCCGTTTTTTCCTCCTCCTCCCCCCACCAAACTCAGCCCCCCCACAAAAATATGCTCCATCACCCCAAATTTTTAGGGGGACGCAGTGTCACGGAGTTCTTTCAAAAACTTGCCTCCCCGGGGAACTAAAAATCCACAGGGGGAAGGAACGTCCGCGTCCCTGCCCGCAAGAAATTGATGTGTGGCTTTCTCCGCGCCAACTGCCAAATTCGGAACCATGGTTTACGGAAAATGGGAAAGGGAAATGGTTGTCCCGCGTGCACCCAGGAGGGATGGTCCCTGCGGCCCCCGCCTTTGGCCCCACGTGGGTTTTTTAAATTGGTTTTTTGAAAAGGGTTTCCCGAAGTTTCCCCCCGATCCCTTTTAAAAACATTCTGAAATTTTGGCCAGGAAAACTGTGCAGGCCCCCTTTTTTTCCATTGTACAAAGCCCCGGAACCCCTCCTCGAAAATTGCAGCCCGGCCCCCGAAACGGCCTCCCCCAAAAACCCCCCTGATATGCGTATTTCCACCCCCGGAATTCCAGCTGCAAAAGTTGGACCCACTGTATGAATTAAAATAAGGCCATTAAGATTTTTTTATGATTCCGGCCGACAGAGTATCCCCCCTGTAACTTTGAAAGTCGCCAGTGGCAGCTCAAGGTGAAAACCTTCCGTTTTTTTTTAGGCCATTCGAAAGGGAAACGGGCGTTTTTTTTGTCAGTCGCCCCGGACTAAAGGGATTTAATAACATCATTCCACTGCTTTTATGTCCTGGGAAAAGATGCTGAAAAAATCTTTGGGGGAGGGGAATGGGGAACCCTGGCGAAATACCTCTCATGGCCAAAATGAGTCGGTGGGGGCTGAAATGGAGGAGGAGGGGGGACATTGGGAGCAAAAAGATTGGGCTGGTGAAATGAGTGAAATTTTCCGTAAAACAGTTGGCGCCCGCCTTTGTGTGGCATCGTCCCTCCTCCCGAAAAGGTTTACCGGGGGGTTTCCCCAGCGCTCACGTTTCTACTGCCCCCCGGCTGCCCGGGGGGAAGGTTTGGGGGGTAGGAGCAAAAAAATAAAAAGCCCCAAACCAGTAGGGAAAAATAAGTCTGGAGTACCCGATTTTAGCAAACTTCCCTTTTACCCGCCTAGTGAGGAGGGCCCGTCGGGCCCGCAAAACAGCAGCAGGAAACCCGGAGCGTCCCTGAACCCCCCAAAAGGGGTTTTGGCCCACCCTTTGGGCGCAAAATCTGCCACCTCAGTTTTGAATTATCCCCTTGGGAACCCCAAATGGGGGAGCCCCAAAAGGGGGTGTGGCCGGGAAACCCTTTCCAGTTTGCAGTGGGAGAAGCTGTCCTGCCCCCGGCCAGTAGTGTGGATTTTTTTTGAGCGGGGGTTTAGTGCCCGGGGGGGGCCATGTTACCCCAAGGGGGAACCCGCTTGTCCCCCTGGAATGTGGAAGCTGACCTTTGTAAGATGAATTTAGGCGGGGGGGATCGGCCCCGAATTTCCAAAACCCCAATGCCCCTTTGGCGTCGGTCCTTGGGTTCAAACTACCCCGCCCCCAGCCCCTATTTGATGCTGCCCCCCACCCGATGCCAACATCTGCTGAAAGTTTCTCCAAATTTCCTACCACCATCTTTTCCAGGGGGTGGTATTGCCACCCACCCCAAAATCTGTCATTGTGCCACCTTTGACTTCTTTTTGCTGCTTGCTGCTGCCGTGACATCCACCTGTGTCATTGTGCCCCCTGTCTGACCTCATGCTTTTGCTGTGGGGTGTGCCATGTCCTCCAACCCGTGTCATTGGGGCCCTGCTCTGCCTTTATGCTGCCCTGGAGGGTTTTGGGTTTTGGTCCCCAGTCCTTGTCCCCTTTTGTGGCTTTTTCCCCCTGGGGGGTTTTTCCCCCTCCAGGGTTTTCTCTGTTTCCACTGGCCCCGATTTAATGCCCGCTTTTTGTTGGGGGACCCTCCCCAAAAGGGGGTGCCCTCCTGGGGCCTAAAATTTCGGTTTTTTCCCGCCCCCAGGGGTCAATTTTTGTTCCTGGGCCCCGGGTCTCATTTGCTGCCCTGTCGTGACCCCCCACACGTATCATTTCGACCCACTCCTTTTTTGGACACTCTCCCCGGGGCCCGACTTTAAAAAAAGGGTAAAGGGGACCCCTTTTCCCCGGTACCCAAAAGGGCCTTGCCGCCCTGACCTCCGCTCCTTTAGTCTTTTTCCACTCTGGGCTTCCCCGTGTTTTGCCCCTCCGAATGTCAAATTTTTCCATTGCCTGACCTCATTTCTGTGTGGCTGCCGCCCTCAACCCCCAACTTTGTTACTAAAAATTGCCAAACCCGGCTTCAGCTTGTTTTTTTTTAAGCTTTCGCTGGCCAAAGCTTTATTTAGGCTCATTTCCCCTTGAGTTTTTTGGTTCCCGTTTTGCCCTCCCTTTTAAGTTTCCCAGGGGTTTTTTATTTGTGGGAAACCCCAAATTTTTAAGAGCCCCGGGGGCAGTCAACTGCGTTGGCATTCCAAAAAAACAACATTGTATGAAGACCAAGCCAAAATCCCTTTTGCATATTTAAGCATGGAAAACAACCCTTTTTACCAGCCCCCCTGCAGGGTTTGTGCAGGCCTGGGAAATAGCTGCTTTTTAAAAAGCGAAAATTTGTGACCGGGAAATAATTCGGAACCCGAATTTATTTTTTCGGGAAAATTCGGCCCCAAGTGACCCAATTTTGAATTTTTTTTAGAAATTTCGCCCTTTCTCTACAAGGCCCAAGGGTTTTTTGTAAATTTAAAACAATTAAAAAGCCCCCCAAATTCATTTTGGGTTTTTGGAAATTTTTTTCTGGGCAGTTCAAACATGGAAAATCCCTCAGGGCACACCATAAATTAAACAGTTGTAACCTTCCGTTCCCCAAAACCAAAGAGGCCTTAGTTGCCCGAGAATTTTGGCTTGGGGTTTTTCCCTGGCCCAAAATTTTTTTTTCCTTTTGCCACGTAATATGTGGCAGAAAGTGAAGGAACAACTCAGTTTTTAGTAGTATTTTACTTTTTCCCCCACCCCAGTTTTTCACTGCATTTTAGGGGCATGGGTGGGTTTTCCCGGGTTTTCCCAGCTTTGTTTGCTGTAAATAAAGGCATATCTGCAGGTGTCTAAATGCCAGGAAATCAAGTAAGTTAATAACTGTTTTGTTTATGAAACCTCAATAGATGTTGGTGTTTAATGTAAAAACAAGGAGATAATCCTCTGTATCTAACAATGGACCAATTTTTTTTTTTCTGTGTATTAAATCGTTATGGGAAATTTTTAGTGTCATCATTTTCCCCAAAATCCCCCCAAAAACAAAAAGTAGAGCAGATTAAAAGGTTAAATTGTTGGATAAGTCAGGGTATAAGGCAGGGGTTCCCAAACTCCAGTGCTCACGCCCCACCATGTTTTCTGGCTTTCCTTTGCAGTGCACAAGGATTAAATTTTGCTGCACGGTGATTTTAAATTTTGTCAGGGGCATTGGTGGGAGATCCTGAAAACATGACCTGTTGGTGGGGCGTGAGGACTGGAGTTTGCGAACCCCTGGTATAAGGTATACCTACCATCTTGATGATTTAAATATTTAAATTTGAATTTACCCCGTGAGCACTTGGTTATAGGAGGGTTTTAAGGGGGATTTTTAATGGGCATCTTGGGTTAAGGGACCTTTTTTCCAGTTAAAAAGGGGATGTGATTAAGCCCTTAGCAATTAGGGTGCATACAGAGGCATAACTTCAAGCTCATGGGCCCTAGTGCAAAAAGAAAAATGGATCCCCCCAATTACCATGCGCTAGTGACATTACTAGTGTCTTTCTATGTGAAAGGAGGGATTTTGGGCCCCCCAGGCTGCAGGGCCCGGTAGCGACTGCTACCGCTGCACCCCCTGTAGCTACGCCCCTGGGTGCATAGTAGTCGCTATGACCGCTATGGCAGTAGTTTTGGCACAGATTGTTTAAATGTTTTAATTACTTTTAATTGTAATATGTATACATGTACATACATATTGAACTACATCGCAATGTAAACTGTGGTTTGTGTGCTCTATTAAAGGACTGTTTACTTTGCTGCAGTTGTGATTACCTTGTCATTGCTGGCATTTCTTTGTGAAACCTAACATGATATTTGACCTTTTTTGCCTGTGATGGAAATTTAAGTACAGACTTTTTGCAATGGCTTTAGGAGTGTGTGCAGAGAGCATTACCTTATCTTGAGCTTTCTTTTCATTGCAATTTTTTCCTATCATTGCTGGAGAACAGCATTAAAAGATCAGTGCTACTGCTAACTGTATTTCTCTGATTACGTGGATGGCCAACACCTTCTCTTTACATTTCCCTCCTAATTGTTCCTGACTATATCAGAGAACATTACAGCATGATCCTAACAGTATTAGAAGCCTGCAGAGAAGGTGTCAACCCAGTAAGGTAGATTATAAGAAAACAAAAAGCACATCAAGCACCCAAAGTGAGTTTTTCTGATATAGTTAGAAAACTTTGGACATTTTCAAGGGGAGGAATTGTTGTGCCAAAAAATAGTTCTATATATTAAATTGTATAACAAAAGAGCTGGCATCAGTGATCTGAGGATGTGACAGATTGCTTTCTTGAAATACTGATGATCCATATAGATCAATATCCTTCTACATTCCTAAACATGTAATTATTGATTACCTTTTAATTATTCTGGGAGTGCCTAGATGGCCTACATTGTAAATAAAGGTGACATTAATGAAATAATAACATATGCTTCAATAGTAAACATTTGTTCACAGTAACACACCCACTCGATTTCCATGGTTTTGCTCACTCTTACGTTGTTACAAAATGGGAAAAGTAATTAATAGATACTATAAATCCAACTATTTTCAAAAACGTCAGAGCTTTAGAGTTGTTTAAAAGGAACCTATCATGCTGAACATGCAGCCTGAATCATGTCAAATAGAAGGGTTTTATGAGAAAGATGATATATAATTTAGTAGAAAACATATTCATTTAAATGTATTCATGTTATCATTTGAACTCCTGCTGATTCTGGGCTAAGGAGTCCAGTGGGTGGTCTTACACAATGATTGACAGATATCCCTGTATGTACACTTATACAGGGAAGACTGTGAATCACTGATAAGATCACACACTGGACTCTTAAGGCCAGAAACAGCAGGAATCTAAATGAATAGTCTACTTAAAGTTATACTGAAACTTTTCTCACAAAGCTATTCAGCTTCTTCTCTGCAACATGTTTTCCGCTGTTCAATTAACTTGTTGAACATAACAGACTTCCCTAAGGGTGGTTTCACAGACGACTTTTTTTGGGAAAATTGCCACTACAGGTTGAGAAAGGGAAGTATATTATAAGGGACTTGCTCTATCTACTCCTGGCTTTAGCTAAAAAAAATTCAGTGTTTTTTTTTTCTAAAACAAAGCTCTCTGTGAGGCCACTCTTGAAAGAAATCTCCATTTTGTGTTTTAAATTAGAGTGCTTTCACACATATGGCAACATGTATGATTTTTGGCACCCAGGTACCATTTTTTTGCATGCATTAATAGCATGGATTATGCCTGAATCTATGAACCTGTTCTACTGCGTGTCATAGATTTAGAGCTTTCTAGCTACTAAGCGACAATTCCAGCTCAGGTAAATCACATTTAAAGTGGTCTACCTGTTCAAACAGTAATGCACCTGGATTTGCCATACTAAAGTCATAAATGTGTAGAATCATACGGTTGTAGTGTGACACGCCACCAGTACGCCCCCTGATCTCAGATGTATTAAAACGTGCCACGGGCGCATGTAATGCGCCTGATTACAAATATGGAGAACAGGACTGTGCCAGTTTTCGGCCTGAAAAGACGCCAGACTTCTGCCGCAGTCGCGTACATACATGTCACCCATAAAGTTTTTTGAAAAAATGTCACTGGGGTTTTTGTTTTTTGAGCAAAATCCAGAAGTGGATCCAGCAAAAAAGAGAGGTATAAAGCCTTCCTTTATATTTTCTATTTAAGTACATAAATGGCTCTCCACAAATATAGCAAAAAGCTGCTTAACAAGAGTGCAGTCCCTCCGACTGTCTGGAGAAAAAAATCTCCAGAGACTACAAGCTTTAACAGTAACCTCAAAAGCAACCTGAAAATCCATCTCTTCAGGATTGCCTGTAACCAACAATAACTCCATTGCAACTACTCCACCCCACAAACATGTCTACCCCAAACCTTTTGTCTCTTGCCACTTTCCTTTTGACTGTAAACCCTTGTGGGCAGTGCCATCTCTCCCTCTTTACCATTTGTTAGGTATCATTACCATTGTACTTGATCAACATACGTTATGTACGTTATGCTATGTATATATGTTATATAACCCCCCTTGGATGTTCAGTGCCCTGGAACTAAGGGGGCTCCAAAACAAATAATAATAATCAGTGGAATAACCTGCTCAAAGAGCTGCTCACGGCAGGAGAGGTTGATGGCTTTACTTGCATTAATGTTTAGAATTCTTGTTTAGACTGGACTGATAATCCAGTCTCATTGCCACTTGGGATCTGGAGTTAAAGGGGTTTTACCACAAAGGCATGCCTGATTTTCCTGCTTCAGCTTTCAGTGTGTTCAAAAGGAGGCGTGTATGATTTGCATATCATGTGACCCAGTAGACTTAACATGACCATAGCTTTCCAGACAGTGTGCTCACTGTAGTCAAGCAAATGTCTGTTTCTGTAAAGAGCTGTAATTAGCTATTATGTAGCTGAGTAGTTAGCATTTCTGCCTTTCTGCACAGGGTTTCTAGGTTTAAATCCCTGCAGGAATCAAACATAGATTTTTTTTTTTTTTTGTTTCCTCAATGCACATACCTGATTGAGGTTTATTTTTATTTATTTGCACTGTTTGACTAATTACTAAGGAGTACAGAGGACAGGAGAAGAATGACAGCACCTGAGGTTGAACACTTGCTCAGCAGTGAGTGTGTGTGATTACTAAGTAGGGAAGAGACTAATGATAGCTGCCTGTAGAATTTGTATGTATATATGTTGTTTATGTCAAATGTTTGAATCCAGTTGCACTAGATATCTACCATACAAATCCCTGATTACATAAAGAACAATAAAATAGCATAAAATGTACCAGAGAATTTTATATAGGCAAATATGAAGTGCCTTAAATATAATTGTATCTGTTTATAAGTTGTAATATCATATGTCATTTGATAAGCAGTGTGGGAATATTGTTTTCAGTCCTGAGTTATGTAAAATTCACATTATTAAAACTAGACCACAAAGCTAGAAGACAATTCTCTTCTTGTTGAACTTGCCTCTGGATGTTGGCATTTGCGGTATATTGGCACCCTGCTCTATTTTTCTTGGGTTAACAAGACTTGTTCTAACATGGGGAAAGTTGACAACAAGTAAGGTAAATGTACGCCACAGTGAATAAGGAAATAATATCATTACATAATCGGTCTTGATATGAGAGCTAAAGCTCTAGCTGGAAAATTCTCGTTGGCAATTTTGTAAAATGTTTTGGCAAGATTACTGGCAGTATTAAATGTGCAGATTTATAATTATATTAAACTGTTAAACTTTCGAGGTTGAGTGGATTTGGACTCTGGAACTGAATTAATTTGACTGCCATCACTTGGATATACTTCTATAAGATCTAGTACATTAGCAGTCACCAACTCCAATACTAACGTCCAAAACTGAGGCAGGAAGTAACAGAAATGCATACATGGCGGCAATGGAAGACTTTATAAATTGTGAAATTCTCACTCCGCCTGTGTTGCATACTCCAGTGAGCTGCAAAACCTTCTTGCTACCCACCGGAGTTCTCAGTGGAGCTCTCGCTCTCTGCTCTGCAGTAGAATTCAAGTATATGTGCGTCCAGAAGACAGACATACAGTTGAAAAGATCGCCGTCTCTCTGGGCCCCAACAGCAACCTGGAACCTGGTGACAGACTAGAAATCTACCAGATTAAATAACAGAAATGTATACATTTGAGCATAGGAGATCACATGGGTTTATCATTTATGTTTTATTTATGTATTTATTAATTCATTTTTAAATATTCATTTTTTTTTAGTTTTTTTTTTTACTATTTCTTTTTTTTAGTGCCACGATGGGACTACACTATGCAATCACAAAAAAAAATACTGTCAAGTTCATCTACAATTTAGAATGTGAGTCCTAATGGGAACAGTGACTAGTGACAATCTCAGGACAATGCTGTGGAATATATTGGAGCTATAAATGAATCGAATGATAATAAATGTCTTCCAAGGTAATTGGTTTTAAAAAGCATGCCACAGTAAAATGTTTTCTTTAACAGAAGTATTTTATGTTTTGAGATGCCCCCTTCGTGTATATCAGCTTGGATGCTATTTTCTCGCAGACTGTGGCATCTAGCGGGCCGTTTACATGGCAGTGGACAAATGGCAGTGGACAAATTTGTCCGGTTTTGCGGCCGTCCCAACGGCCGCGGGGGGAACGGCATTTCTCCGCGATGAGCGGAGAACAGGCCGCCCCCCTCCCAGTGAGATGCACATGTTCCATCCGGAAAGATAGTGCATGTTCAATGTTTTGTTGCCGGTCCGCCGGCGACAAAACCGCCGGGAGGAAAACCCGTGCAGTGGGGACTGCTGCACGGGTTTTCCATAGAGCACAATTGTGATAATTTTCGGCCGGTTTTTCAGGTGGTCTGAAAAACCGCAAACCGGCTGAAAAACCGGCCGAAAACCCGTGCAGTGGGGACATGGCCTAAGTAGTTAAGTGTCTGAGATCAGAGTTATATCTGATTCCAGCTTTTATTGGTGGATTTCAGATGCAGCTATTAGATGGAACCTGGTTCACAAAAGCCCCCAGGAGAACAGGTCCTGATGGGCATGTGGGTATTGTGCGGCCCTGAACATGGTGAGCCTAGGGGCTGCTTTTCATCTGGTAAACTTTAAAACAATAATAAAGACTTAGCCCACTGTCATTTTGCGCCTCAGGGTTTTGCTTGGAGGTACTTTCGGCATGGTCTGCAGTGGAACGTCTGTGGAATGGGAGTCACTCTCCAGCCACACGTAGTATCCTCATGCCAACTCAACTTTTTTTCTCTAGTACCTTTCTGTATTTCTTATAGGCTTGTCTTAACATCTCTCAGTCTTACTGGAAGGGCACTGACTTCCTTCTATCTCAACTGTCTCTGCTCTAACAGCTCTTACCTACTGACAGCTGATTTTCCCAGGGTCTCTCTCTTCTTGTTATTTTTGTCAGTGTGCTGGTGCCATTTACTGTCTAACAAAGAAATTACTGGCTTAAGGTCTACATACAGCAATAGCTCTGCAGTTAGTCATTTAAAGGGGTTGTCTCACTACATTGATTCATCTCACCTCAGTCCTGTTTTCTTGGTTTCATTTTGAATACAGGAGCATGTTTACTGGTTTCTACTAGGCTTCAGTAGAAACCAGGTCTGTAGCTATAGCAACCAGTGCTGGCAGCCTTTTAGGAGAGATCAAACAGGTCTGTCGCTATAGTGACCTGAGGAGCTGATGCAGCCCGAACAAGAGGGGATATCTCAGAATAGGTAGGACACTGTAAATGGACATATATTGCGAAGTGACTTGTTTTTGTAAGATATTTAACACCAAAAGCAATCCATGTAGTGAGACAACCCTTTTAAGTTAATGTGATTGAGCTTTATTATCAAAAATATGCCACTTTCAGAAGGGACATTGGTGCTGTAAATATTCACACCATATTTCCTTATCCTAGAAAACCCTTTAAATGTAACATTTCCACTCCCTATATTATACTATCAGTCTAATTAAAAGAAAAAATATTATGCTAAGTGTAGCAGTATATGATATTTCTCTTACATCTATCAAGCAGAATTGATTTTGAACAAAATTTCAATCAGACAATGTTTGTTGCACCAGTAATCTTAAAATCACTGGTTTAGCATGCCTTATGGTCTGTGATATTCTGCAAAGGCAGAAAGCTGTCATAAAGCAGTGGGAGGATTAGAGGAGCAACAGTTCATGAATACAGGAGAATTCAGACCCGATGCTCACTAGTGCACCAATAGTAAACAGTGAATGTAGAAAAACTACTACTAAGAACAACATGAGTGACACGCTGCCTGAATATTGATCTCTGTCACTACTTTATGCTGCCATTGGATAGGGCAGATAAATCTGGTGAGAGATTACCTTTAAACAGTCAATAAGTTATGGCACAATTCCATTACAAAACCCAAGCTCAACCCTGAGGCATATAAATAATCAAATGTCAGAGATAAGAAATCAGACATATAGAAATATAGTGGAGACATATGTGCACAAATGCCAGATATTGGATATTTATCTATCCGAACACTTGAGGTCAGGCTGCACATGGCACTGTTTTCCAGTGTTTTCCTCAGAATCCAGTGCTGTGCATTCCAAAGATACAGGAAAAATGTATGATATCCAGTAAACCTACTTTTGCAATTTTTTCACAAGAAAGTAAAACATAGCAAAGTGCATGCAAACATTGCAAATATACTTCCTGTTCTATATGAAATAATTTTTAACTTGGCATAACTGTGTCAAATGTTCAGTGACTGCTGATCCAGTTTTCACATATTATGTCATAGCTAAAGACACCTTAATGGCATTTAATTCCTGTTGATAAATCCTAACATTTTAAGAAGCATTTAACCTTGGGTGTTAGTTTTTGGAGGGAGGGTGAAGAGGGAAATGAGATTACACTAAAACTAGGAGTGGATCCTGAAATATTACAACAGATTCATGTCTCCTATAGGGTTTAACCCAACCACAATCCTCACAACACTGGTGTCCAGATACCATACACGATGAAAAGTGTCCTTGTGGAAAGTGTCTTAGGTAGTGCTGAGTCAAAGTTTAGTTAATACTTATGTTTGAAAGTGTCTTGCAGCACTTTGTAAATGTGTCACATCATAAGACAAACTGCCCGTGTGACAAAAAAGTGGCTTAGCCTCACCACTATGAAAATGGCATAAATAACAACACATGAACTGAGACATTTTTTTGGCATAAGAGCTACATAAATGTGTCTTATCCTACGAATTGGCATAGCCATGCCCCCTGAAGAGTGGCACAGACAAAAGTGTTAGTTTTGTCTGACGGAATCATTTTTTCGGCATAAAAGCTTTAAGAACATGTCAAATATGGAGCATGCCATTCTTTCTGTAATATTCTATGACAGAAAACTGGCTCAGCAACTTTCATACATCAACTTTCATAGGGTACTGAATAGTGTAGGTTTTTCAGATCCATTAATAAATGTACATTTCTTTAAAATGGAAATTAATGGCAATGATATACAATTCAGTCAGGTAGTAGGGAAAGCATATTAAATGCTTCACTGCATAGCTAATATATAGTGAGACTTCTGGAATACTGTGTTTAGTTCTGGAAACCAAACCTAAAAAAGACTAGAATAGATCCAAAGAAGGGCTACAACATGGGAAGGACTCAAGCAAAAAACTTATCAGAAGAAACTTTATAAACTTAAAGGGAACCTTTCAGGTGGTTTATGCTGCTCTATCAAAAAGAAGGATATGATGGAAGAAAGAAGCTGATCTCTGTGATGTAGATTTATAAGATCTCTGAGTAAAAAGCAGAGTAAATTTTCAAAAGTGAAAATACTGCTAACCCAATAATCAGTGATTGACAGTTTGCTTTGTACATACACTGATACTGGGAAACCTGTCAATCATTGTATTTTGACAGGGTAAGCAGGACTTTTACTGTCTCTAATAGATTCCTGTCAGGATTTACTCTGCTTTTTAATAAATTCTGCTCCAAATCCTATAAACCGCTGTTCAGCTTCTCTCCCTCTATTACATCCTGCTTTCAGATAGGGCCACTTGACAGAGTCCCTTTAATTTATATAACCTGGCAGACAGAGCAGAAAGCTGGGATATGATCAAAACTTTTAAATATGTTCAAGGTTTTATTAGGGCTCAGGAGGGACGTGTCTTTAACTAGATGCCAACCACACATAGACTTTAAACATTTGGACAGTCGACATCTAACTCTAAATGGCTGTTTTAACCCCTTACCACTGCAGCCAGTTTTTACCTCCCTAACAAAGCCCCATTTTTGAAATCTGACATGTGACACTTTGTGCAACAAGTATGAAAGGGTTTATCACCCTTTTTCTGGCATACAATGCATCTAACTGGGCTACGATGTCTAATGCACCTAATGAATGTGTTAGGCGCATTGTTCGTAAGACTCAACACTTTCTATTGAGCCTAAAATGAAGGGGTGTTCTGGGGGCGTTATGGAGGCATTATGGAGGCGTGTCGCACCACACTTGTAATATTAGACACATCTATGAATGTGGTTTGGCAAAACTAGGCGCATTATTGCTCTGACAGGCAGACCTATTTCAATGTGGCCTGCCTGAGACTGAGGAGTCGAAATGGAGATATATTTGCTGTAAGGGGCAAAAATGTCCAATGCTTCTCAACTTACACCAGTACAATAATAAAAAGTAATTTATGATAATTATCAGACTGTATAAAATGTAATTATTTAAATTTAATAAAATGTTTTATCATATAAATTAATATAAAATATATAATATCCCAAAAATATAGAAATATCTCCTATAAAATGTATTTAAAATTAATAGAATCTGAAACAAATTTTACATTAAAAAACCCATTGATTATGTTGTTCAGATTTTTATATTTAAAATTTTTTACTACATTAAATTTTTAATGTATTTTTGCTGCTCTCACCCTTTATTCTGCATACAGCAAGAGCCATTACAACACAGGTATTGCTGGTACCTGTGGTCCTCCAAGCAGGATCAGTACCATAGTTTCTATTCACTGACATGCTATTCTAATGACTTCTCTTATTTCCAGCCTTTCTATAACCTTTATACATGTTAGGTGCATTACTTATGCGCCTAAGTTCCGTAATGCGCCTAACACATAGGCGAGGCACGTCGAACTTTACACACCATTTATGAACGCACAAAGACCACTTTCATACACCAGGTGCATTATACACTGAAAATAAGACTCGATTCACTTCGACGTGCCTTCCTTCATACATGTTGCCCTTTTATGTGAGAATATCTTTTTAGCACTTTTAACTATCCATGTGATTCAGAGACATTAAGGGGCTTGGAAATTTAGTAGTTATTTTTCACATTTTCAAGAAAATTTGCAACATTGATTTTTTTTTTAGGCCCTGTTAAGCCCTGTTCTGATGTGGTTTTGAGAGGCTTTTATGTTTGATACCCCCATAAATGACTTTATCTAAAACTACATTTCTAAAAGTATTCAAAACTTTATTACTGCATTAGGTGTTTCACAGAGTATTAGATGCTTAAACAAACTTCCACTAGATGTGGTTGAAGAATCAAGAGTAAGTATGTCAGCACTCCGTGTTGAGTCCGTGTGAACATACGCTTTTAGATGTGTTTGGTCTGTCGGACCCTAAACAGACCCAAACACACATCTAATAAATAGCAATGTGAATTACATTGCTTTTAATATGAACACAAGTGATCGCCGATGCGCGTGTCATTGCGCCTTTCGGACCCGTTCCATGAATTGACATGTCAATTCTTGGCCCGAAAGACGCAGCAGGAGCTCTATTTTAAACTTTAGGGTGCGATCCTGCTGTATCCAACACACATCCAAACACGCAGCTGCATGTTGGATAAGTGTTGGATCCTTTTAGGATGCGTTTTTGGATGCAATTTTCAGATTGGATCCAAAAATGCTGTGTGAATGGCACCTACCCGTTATCAAAAAGATTTTTAAAAATTGTTTAGTGCAATATTTCATACTGCAGGACTGCAGGAAATGTGGCCCCAGTACCTCTCTGTGTGGCCCTCAACCATCAGGAAACAAGCAAGGTATGTTCATCTTTTGACAGCTGCATTCAGCTGATGGCACTGTTAGGCCTTGTCCCCATGACACTGCTTTTCAGCCGGTTTTTCAGCCGGCTTTAGGTTTCGAAAACTGGCTACAAACTAGCTGACAAACTTTTACATGGTAAAGCTCTCACTATCCGAAGTTGAGAGCTGCCGCGACCTGTGTAATGATGTCACTCCCTGCTATCAGATAGAACAAACAGCAGGGTAGAAGTACACAGGTCAGTCACTTGGGAAACCTGAGGGCCCTCAGAAAGTGACAAAATCATTTGTAGCTCCTTAACAAAAAAAAAATGAACAACGTAATATATTTGTAAAATATCTTTAATTACTGTTCCCAACATGTTGAAAGCTAATCTTTCTAGCGAGAGCAATCCTTTATCTTTGCTGGCGCCTGTTTATCACTATTCCTTTTTATTTCTGAAGTGCTTCTTTTTTTTCCTCTCTATATATTATCTTATGTGAAATAGGCAGACTAGACGGACTATGTGGTCTATTTCTGTCCTCAATCTTCTATATTTCTGCAGGTGCATCCCTGTAAAGAAAGCATGTGTGGCTGTAGTAGATCACAGGGAGAGAACCCAGCCAAGCTGTTCCTGTGAAGGACCAGTGATGTCAGCCAGTGGCACATGCCAGCTGCAGCTAATCAGCGGCTGCAGGGGTGACCGCATTTGGATTAAAGGGGATATATCACTTCCTTACTTCGGCTGAGTCACACTTCTCTTAGCTTCTCAACTCTGTGAATGCAGGGGCGTTTCTTCCCCTCCCAGCTGGATGACATCATCCCCCCTTCACTGCTGGCCTGAGACTGCCCCCTCCCCTCTGAGTCCACATATCACTGTGTCTCTCCCTATCAGTCTTATTTTATAAGAGCTGTATACATACCACAGGCTGCATTCAATCTAATCTGAGCACTGATCTCTCACAGCTGGAGATGTATTACAGCTTTCTAAGAATGGCACAGATCTGCGTGTATGCAGGAGAGTTAGGCACAGGGACAAAACTGTTATGTTTTCTCATTGTACAATCTGCTGCAGTCTGTTTCTGCTAGGTGTGGAGACAGAAAATGCTAAGGCCCCTTACTCTGAGTCAGAGACACAGCTCCGTGAATCGACCCAGGGGATGTACAGAATGTAAATGAGCTCTCAGCTAGTGAATTGCAAGGAGGAGGGATTAGACCCACACTGGATATCAGTGTAAATAAAAACACAAGATAAGGGACACTGTGAGAACAAGGCAGCTTTGCTAATGACATCCAATTGCAAAGTTGCTTGTTTTCACTGTCCCCTTATTCTGAAGACCATTTAATGAAACGATAACACCCCTTTAAGGCCATGTTCACATGATGTGTTGTGACACGTACAGTACACGCCGCAGTACATCGTGGGTTTTGGGAGCCCGCGCTGATCAGTACTCATTACTCGCGGTGCTTATTCGCCGCAAGTAATTAACATGTCACTTATCTCCCCGTGCGTACAATACGATCTTATTGTACGAGCGGGGAGAGGAGGCGAAATCCATAGTTCTCTATGAGAAATATGAATCACCGTAATTTCGGCATGCATCTCGCCCGTATTGGAGCCTAAATACGCAGCGAAATGCATGCCGAAATTACCCCGTGTGAATATACCTTAAGAAAAAAAAACAGAAGACTGGTGAGAGGATGGTGCAGCGCTGAAATCAAGGTCACAGGGGAGGTGAGCATATGTTTTTGTATTTTAATTGAGCAGCAGTATCTTGACAAAATAATAATAAACTTATCCAACTTCTTTGATTTGTTCAAGGGTATGTTCTCACGGCATAATTGCATTGAGTGCTATGATTTTATAGCGTATTCCCCGGCGCATACTGCGCACTAGGAGAAATAAGTGACATGTCACTTATTCCCGGTGCTTATACGCCGGAGAAAACTATAGTGAATGAGGGCCGGCACAAAGCACTTTAAAAGTACACGCTGGCCAGTGCATATGTCTAGAGCAGCAGGCGCAAAACGGTACGCACCGATATACACCTGCAATAAGCTTTGTGAATTCACGCCAAGGATAAGCATTGCTCGATAATTACAACATTTACTAAACACGACAGTAAAGAACAAATAAACCACTTCACACGTTCCATTTGCCATTAAGCCATTTCCAGTGTCCTTCAAACATGTCCTAATGTGTTACGATACAGATAGTGGCAGAAGCAGATTGAAAGATGACTGGAGGAGAATATAGCCTTCTACTGACACATCAGTCCCCTATCAGTAACCTTATTTTACTGGACATTTTGTGGTCAAATAACAGTATAGGATGCGGATTCATTCATTTCTAGAGAGCGATTTTTGCATTTTTCGAGCAATAGTTTAGCATTTTCCACCTTTTCAGAATGTGGCAAACACCTCCGCACTGCTACAATTCCATCAGCCACTTTTCCTATTTACTTTGACTTTCACCCAGCAGACTGCATATGACAACTACAGCATGAAGCCTCTGCTATGTATGTGTGCATTAATAATGGAATGGCAGCAGAGAGGGAGGCTTTGTCAAGATAACGAGGTGGAGTTGTATGTAAAATGACACTCGCACATTAAGCCCTATTTTACTGGGAAGGGCTTGAAAGCTCAGGCAGATGCCAAGAGATCTTGTTTACGCCCATTTCTCTGCTTCTGACAATCTGACTAATAGTAATCTGAGCTAACAAGAAAGACTAGAAAAAGAGGAGTGAAAATAGAGAAGCCAACACACACTACATCTGCAGCTCAATGGAAGGATCTGTCACAAATGCTGCTCTGCAGCCTGGAAAGGGTTAAACTCATCAAGTAGATTCAAGATAGCCGGGATATCTGCTGTGAATTTTAAATGCAAGTCCCTGGATCAGCTACTGTGTTCTAGCTGTGCGCTCAGATCCTCAGCCAGAGCTTCAGCTTGCTCTTGGGTTGCACGAATCACTGTGGATATGTTCAAGCTTGCAGCAAAGTTCATTTTGAGATGGCAATTCTTTCCTTTTTAAAATGGTTTTCCTGGGAAGGAAGAGAGATACCAGCCTGACTAGTGTGACTTCCTTATCAGCTGATTTCATTGATTTACATTTTCCCAGGTAAGAATATGCACTGTATAATCTAATCTGATTGTGGAAGCAAGATACAGCTCACAGGACATTGGATTACAAGACAGACCAAGTTAGTCATATAGTTTCTTGTACAAAGGTAGGACTTCTGGCTCTGTTACTTTTGTACATAGATACATAGACACTACAGTACCTGCTGCCAATAGTAACCTGTTAAGTATATCTAAACTTAGAGACTCACCTAAGATAGACGAGGGAGTGATATATTATATATATATATATATATATATATATATATATATATATATATATATATTTATATATATATTGTGTTGTGTGTGGATAGATAGTGGAATAATAGAATAGAGTATACATTATAGAATGTAATATCCAATAGATATAATATCCATGAGTAGAATAGAATATCCACTGCATATATTATGTTCTGTGAAGGTATTGCAGAGTTCAGATATTAGCTTAACTTCTGACAGTATCTCTATGCCCTATTTGTGATTTAATGTAGACTGCCACTTAATCCTTAAACAGATAAGAGATTGTTCTGCTCCGCTATATTAGCATACATTGGAGAATTCATTTTATGACTTGTTTGCATATAGTTTCTGGTTTTACATTGTGTTTAATGCACACACTTCATAATATATGAAAATATAACTATGTGCATCCACTTTAAAATCTGGACATCTATCCTCCCGTTTAATCTCTGTCTAACCAGATGTTGCGTATCTAGATCTTTGTTATGTGGCACAATTTATTACTATGTGAAGATAAACAGTTAATTGACAAATTCAACTGAATTACATCCCTAGAGGAAACAGACTCAATTTCCCATTTGTCAGCTGTGTCTTTAATGCACTCTAATAAGTCACTGACTAAAAATAAATATAGGAAATATAAAGAGTGCTACCATATTACAAACTCAGATATGTGTTGTATGTTTAATGATTGAAAGATATTTAGATAGAACTATAGAGTGAGTGAGAGACAGCAATAGAATTAGAGATAGACAGAACTAAAGATAGAACTAGAGAGAGATAGAGAGTGTCAGAGAACTAGAGATAGAATTAGAGATCGATAGGTAATGATGTACACAAAATTGATTGAACAAGTTATAGAAGACTTCAATTAGTTAATGATGGCATTGGGAAAACATTTACTATGATTATTATAAATAGAACTTGTTTTATATGCAGTAAAAAAGGAAAAAATGCCCTCTGGGTTATTCCCTGTGCACAGAATGTCTGGTTTCTTGACTGCAAGGTGTGGTGTGGACATTAGTCATACATAGCTAAGTCAGCTACTTATGCATATTTCCCTTTTACCTGTGTATGAGAATCAGTTTTATCCTTACATCTAAACTTTTACTTGGCTATGAAACTTGATTTCAGCACTAGAAGATACTACTGCAAATACCAATTTGTCTTACTGTTTCAGAAAGTATGAATACATTACTGAATAGGTCATTTCAAGCTTGAAGTGTGTTGTGACCTGTGAGTTGCACTAATTCCCTTTCTGTGTACATTCACACACTGTTTATCCACTCTCTTCATTATGTATACATCCGCTGTGCCCTGTTTAATGTGTGATTGTGTGCAATTTCCATTGTTTAAGTTTTTTTTATCTTTTTTTCTCCAAAGACGCCCCTGCTGGACTTTAATTAAAATCAGAGATTTTGCAAATTAAAAACTTTAGTATTAGGAAGGCTAACAAAACAAACAAAAATGTTTAGAAATCTGCATCCCAGGCTCTCAAAAACTGAGCTCTTAAGATGTACTGTAAGTAATTAGGCAAGTGTAAATTCCATGTAATGGCTTTCAGCTGGTGTTAAACTCTGCTTAGCCCTTTTTATAAGTAGTGTATATACCAAATGTCCCAAAGATAATTTATATGACAAAATACTTAATTCATGTTTGATGTGTATGCATCTACAAGCACAATATGTGTTAGTCATACAGTATAAAATTGTTGGCGATTAGATAACCTTATGCTTATATCACATTTGGTGCTTGATGTTTGATATCTGAAATAAGAACGGACATTTTGCCACATTTAAAAGAAGAGTATTTCTTATTAAGCAGCTCTACTAACTACTTCAATATGTCCAATGTTAATAATTACCATGTATGTCTATAGTTCCCTCTTAATTTTATAGAATCGTGTATACTGCTGAAGTAAGGCAAGAATTTTCTTTAATTAATGGAAAAGTTTTAATATTTATTGTTCTACAATCACAGCAGAACCAACCACTATGAATCAATTATTATATTAAATGCTTCTATAATAGTTATGTTTATTAGGTAAGCGATCCTCTGATAAATGTACAATTTCTAATGCTTGTTAAAAAAGTTATCAAAAATAAATGAATTTAAATTGTGGTTTGAACTTTTCAGAAACAATGAAAATGAACTACTAATACTGCTTTACAAAAAGAGTGTACTTTGCAATTCATTAGTTGTTTACCTAGTGTACCTCTTTTTAATGTATGCAGGGATATGATCTAATTGTCAAATGAAATAAATATGTTCAGGCATTGTTTAACCATCTAAACTGTACTGTTGCTGGAACATTCCCAGCTTGTGTCTATGGTATAAATAGTCATGGAATTCTACAAAATAAGTATAGGCAATATATTGCATTAGTGGATGAACTTGTGGGCAAAACCTCAGAGCTTCTGTTCTCAGAACATACTAATTCTCCTTAACAATGCCGAACTGGCAGGGAATCGTGGGTGCACTGCACGTCATACAGAATGGCTCTCCTGCACAAGTAAGACCACTGTCTGTTTAAAAATATGTCCTGTGTAGGACACCGTATTGTCCATACATGTGTGACTCTGATAGGACTCATAACCCAAGTGAAGGCTCTTAAAGGGTTGAACTGTAATGTACAGGGTAGCTACACAGAGACAGTTTTCTTCCTTGAGGATATCAGTGTAACGATATGGTATTAGGAAATGCATAGTTTTTGAATGAATGGGCTATGTTTTCTTATTGAACAATGCATGTTGACTGCAACATCCTTCTCTGTAACCCTGTATCTAGCAATTTTCCCTCCCCCCACCCCAATTCATCCTCAACTCTGCTGCCTGGTTAATCTACCTCCATTCTTGTTGGTCCTTTGCCAATCCCTTACTGGATAGTGAATTTAATTTGAATTGGTAACCATCACATGCAAAGCTCTCATTAGGGCCATTTCTAGGCTAAGTTGCACTCAGGAGGGAGGGGGTGGTTAAGAAATTTATTTTCCCCCCCATTAACATGTTACGACACATAGCATCACCATTTAACAGTGCCTGAATATACCAAAAGCTATAACACAAATAAATATGTATAAAAATACTAAATAATAGCCATATAATTACCAACAACACTGCTACATAAAACCAAAATCACAAAAGCTAATATTACCAATAATCCCACTAAGACCAAGTACTGCCATACCATGACCACATAACAACACCACACAGTGGCTGAATAATACCACCACCTATTACCACCACATAACAGCAAACACCGTGACTGAATAATACACCATACCATTACCGAATATAAACCATTATATTATGACCAATAATACAGTGACATAACAGTGGTACATACCAGTTGTACAGAAGCACTCTGCACACCTATAAGTGATTACAGTAAAGTCACGTACAGAGACTCACAGGAGACGTAATCTCTGATGAGTCATTCTCTTCCCTGATGAGTCATTCTCTTTCCCTTTTTGTTCTCCATCCAGCCCAGACTGCCATGACAACTTCTCCTGGTTACAATGCTTCACTGTAGGATCTGCCAACCAAACATGTTAGACACCTCACTTTTCAGGCACTTCCTACCCATTTAAAGCACCCCAAATAGTAATTATGGCCCCCATTGTACCTCTAACAGTAAAAGTGTCTTCCAATAGCTATGAGGCTCCCACTTGTGCATCAAGTTTTAGTCGTGTTTTGTGTCCTTTTATAAGAGGTATTTAAACCCTCCAATATAGTATGTAGGTACAACCCCAAACTTGATAAGCAGATAGGTAAACCCACTTTTAGGTAGGTAATCCTCAATTAGGTAGGTGCATAGCCCACCATTAGATAGGTTTATAGGTACCTCAATAGGTAGATATCTAGGTCCCCCATTTAGTTAAATAGCACCCCCTCTAGTAGAAATATTGGGTCATAGTATAGTATATAGACCCCCTGTAGGTACGTGGGTAGGCTTCTGTAGGTAGGAATATATGATCCTGTAGCTAGGTATATAGACCAGCTGTAGGTAGATATGCATACCAGCCCCCTGTAGTTACTATGCAGCTGCTAACTGTGTACAGCAGTTTGAAAACAGCATTTCAGAGT
This sequence comes from Phyllomedusa bahiana, assembly GCA_025379985.1. NCBI lineage: Eukaryota > Metazoa > Chordata > Amphibia > Anura > Hylidae > Phyllomedusa > Phyllomedusa bahiana. Next base: position 55,084 of record JAODAL010017376.1, read on the forward strand.
AGGTGCTGATGGCAGGTCCATTTTTCCGGACAGCGCCACCCCCACTCGACAAGCAGCGCCCCATAAAAACAGTCTTGACTTTCCCTAACTTATCCTTCCTATACATCTCTGCCTTAAACCTTATAGCTCCCTGCATGTACTCTTTGATCCACAATGGATGCTTTTCTCTTGTCATCTCCTCACACTGCTGTCTTCAAGATTTCTCCCGTGCAGCCCCAATACTCTGGCGCTCGCTAGCCCGTCATATCAAATGCTCTTCCACCTTTGAAACTTTCTAAAGAAACCTGAAATCTATCTCTTTTGGATTACTTACAACAATTTTTTTTGCAACTACACTACCATACAAACATGTCTGTCCTCTACCTTCCCTCCATCTCTCTCATAGACTCTAAGCCATTGCTTGTGTCCTTTCTCCCTATGTAACAGTTTGTGGCTTATACTAGTTTTGGCATACATTAGGTATTTAATCCCCTTTGCAGATGTGCAATGCCCTGAAATTAATTGCACTTTAATATAAATACTAACAATGATTAGTGGGATGGGAATTACTATGTGTAAAGCTCAAGGAAGGCATTATTGCTGTAAAAGATGAAAAAGAACTGTTGCTGTGTGGAGAACACTATTACTTTTTGAAGCTGAAAGGGGAACTAATACAGCATATGATGCATTATTAATGTACTTCACAAAAGAGGGCACTGTTACTGTTTGGGTCATTACTACTATCTAGTGCACTTAAGTGAGCACTAAAATGGACACTATTACCCTTTGACATACTGTCTGCCACCATCGTTCAAAACCTGTGTGGCACTAATCTTGCAGCATGATGACCATGTTTAAAGGGGGCAGCAGAATGGGAAGTTTGGGTAGAGGAAGGGGATGTGTAGGAAAATGGAACAAAGACAAATATCTGTGCAGCAGATTCTGCAGACATGAGTCAAGAATATCGTGTCTGTCATCATAACGGTCTGCGCCAGATAGAGAGAAATTAGAAAATGAAAGACTACTATCAGAAAAGATATGAGTCAATGGATTCAACTGTGCGACACAATGTGATTGTACTCTGCAGAGCCCCTGTGTCGTCCTGGTATCTCACAACTATTTGATCACTGTATCAGGACATTATTGGTCTTTATGGTATATGCCATGGTAAGTAGGTATTATTTGGAGACTGAATTATTCCATAGTTATATTGTATCATTATATGTTATATAATTGAACTATTACATATAGATGATCTAATGTGGGAGTAGGTCTGATGGATCAATCACTATAGTTTCTAAGGCTTATAGTGGTGATTTTCAATATAAAATAATATCTATAGATAGTATGTTGCTGTACCAGTGTATCTCACGATATGTTCAAACTTCGGCCCTTTCCTATCGGAAAAATCTGACATGTAATCTCAGCAGAAATTCGAGACAAAACTTCTGATTCCTGTAGAGGATTTTAACATAATAGAGGTGTAATTCCCCTCTGATATGGACATTGATATGGGGCTCACCCGCATCACTCCTGCCAGAGAGGAAATCAGGTGAACATCTGCACAAAATAATGGACATGTTCATATTTAAATTTTGTGGTGTGGAATATCCATAATGTACTTCGCTGCATGAACATGAGTGCGCAATGGCCATTCAAATAATTGGGTGTTAGATTACACAAGGATTTTAATGAGGAATTCAACACAGAATCTGCCTTAAATTTCTCATTAAAATCTATTGTGATAATTTACCCTATAACTGTCATGTTGTTAAATAGGATTTTTTTCGCTATTCTATTCAATACATTTTTTCTCTTAATTAATGTTGATTTATGCCTTACGGCTCGAACCCTTGAAGTTTTAAGAACCATAGCCATGCCCCTGAGTGTTACACCCGTGACTTAATGGGCTATATTAAGAGGTTTTTTTAACAGATGGTCAACCTGAAACTAGATTAGTAATGTACTGAATCAGCAGATGTACATGTCTGAAGGAGAAAAACAAAAACAGATTAAATGAGAGATAGTTGCAGGTAGTCAGACAAAATAAAAGTTTAAATTGTATTGACTGTTCTGTCTTCACATTTCTTTCATGCTTCTTTTATTCCAAACTGAATTGTATAGACGGAATTTATGTAAATGTGAACATAACCATATCCAAATTAACCCATCCAGCAGTAAAACAGACCTATATCAACAAACCACAGACTCCTAATTCAAGCCCTAATTTGAACAAATGGGTCAGTAGTTCACTGAAACTATTGTCATTTAAAATAAAAAAAAACCCAGAGGTATTTGACAGAAGGGCATTTGTGTGTAATATTAGATGCATTGTGCAACAATTTATTGTAAGGGACCTCTGTACATTTAACCATGCACTTGAGTAATCTGGTAACTGTTTATCAGCCATATTAAAACTACAACTATTCATTTTTTAAATAAAGGTGGTGATGGAGGTGGATTGTAGTACGAGGAACATCTTCCAGTTAGAATAAGAAATATAGTTACATAAATTGTAAGAGTTGACAGAAGATAGATGAAGAAATAGACATATACTTATTACTGCTTGATTATACACCTCAACATTGAAACTGTAGTACCAAGAAGAAAAGTCTTGGAATTATGGAAATCACTGGAGCAATCGACATGCTCATATGCTAAATTTATAAATCCAAATAAAAAATTCAAAATATCTTAACTTACTCAGCTTTGAATATGAGTGCCAGGCGCAGAAATCCACACGCTTTCATGCCTTGGCATACTATCAGTGATGCAACATGCAGCCTGGCTATTTTCCTGGTGAAAAATGGCTTCTAGGATACTTTAGAGAAATGGTGGTACAACTGGTTCCACCAGTAAATAAATATAACATCAAGCTGCTGATCTATCTAAAATTCAGATTTGAGTGGTCCAACTACCATACATTATAATACCATGTTCCCAGGAGAAGAATTAATGTAAGTTCTCTTGTGTAAACACCTTAATTTTGTTGCCCATATGGTTTCCAAGCCAATTTCTGACTATCATTGTGTCCAAAACAGATCGGAACCTGTCCCTTCCGCACACTATCCCTATACACACAAATTTATAGGGATAGTGTGCGGAAGGGACAGGTTCCGGTCAGGGATGCCCTTTTTGGGCCAAGTACCCAACATGTATACTGGAGGGTGTAGTAGGTCAATCGGGGATTTGGTAGGGTTATTTCCTTCTGTTTCACCTACCTATTGCATTTGTTTCCTTTCGTTTCTATTTTTGCCCCATGTTTACTATAGACTCTTTTTGTGTTGGGCGCAATTTTAGTGTTTCTTGGATTTCCTGTCTCGGTTGTAATACGCTAATTAAAGGCTAAGTTTTAGGTATACAAGATTTTCTTGATTTTGTTTCTTTTGAAGACTCTTTTCATGTAATGTAAGGACACTTTTATGGTTACTTATAGTATCCTTTACCTTTTTTTGTGTGTTTTTTCCTGTAGTTAACAGTACCATTTCAAAAGCAGTCTCTGTAAGTGCTGGAAACTGGAGAAAATCTCTGATCCCGGTTGCTGAACCCTTTGATTGCTGTGGTCCATGACTGCAATATAATAAAATGGTATTAACCTGCTCTATCGGGTCATTGGGTACACCGCTGACCCAATGGAGCCCAGGGACTGTCTGTTCAGTTAGCCCTGGGGACCTAGAGTAGCCCCAGGGCTATCTTTATAACAGGCCTGCAGTCAGGGCACACTGTGTGCTGCCTTGACTGTAGCCTGTGTCAAACTGACACAGATTGTAATGTATTAGCATAGCCATGTATGCTTCTACAATACCAAGTGTAAAAAAAAATGTGTAATTGTTATCTCGTCAGGGGATTAAAAAAAAGTAAAGAAACATAAAAACAAACGTGGAAAAAATATAGAGAATAAATAAAATAAATGTTTAATAAAAAAATCATTGTGCATACATTACATAAAAAACAAAGAAACTACACACATCAGGTATCCACAGGACCGAAATAACCTGTAAAATTAATCTAACAGATTATTTAGTGTGAAATGTGAATGGTATTAAAAATCAATACAAAAAATTGGAAAAAAAATCTGTAGTAATTTATATGTAAACTCAAGCTTTGCCCCCGAAAAGTACAACTTCTCCCACATAAAACAAGTGATCATACAACTGCATCATTGAAAAAAAAAAAAATGAAAAAAAAGTTACCACTGTTGAAACACAAGGAGGCAAAAACAACAACAACAACAAAAAATAAATTGCTGGTCATTAAGGACTTTTCAGGCCTGGTGCTTAAAGGTTTAAGAATGGTGGTGTGATTTCAATGGAAGACCTACAGCCTAAGGATATGTTCACAAGATGTATTACAGCGCGTACAGTACGCACCGCAATACATCATGTGTTTTGGGAGCTTGCGCTGATCAACAGGTACTCCCAGGGGGGAGGGGGCAGCCTGCCGGCCCCATAGACATGTCACTTATCTCCCCACGCATACAATATGATCGTATTATACCTGCGGGGGGACGAGGCGTAATTCATAGTTCTCTATGAGAGCTGTGGATTACCGTAATTATGGGGCGCATTTCCCCACGTATTAAGCGCAATACACCGCAAAATTTGCGGCAAAATGTGCTCCAAAATAAGATGTGTGAACATACCCTAATGCTGTGCAAAGACCTTCTGATAGAGTGTATCAACACTAGCACCCAGGGCTTGGGATTTAATTTCCAGTTTCACGTGCAGTACAGACTGGATCACAACACATTCTTCTTCTCATCAGATGATCCATTTGTGCAGAGGTTCGCATCTACGCACTTTTTGCTGTCATTCCAGTTCATTGTTGTTCTTCTAACCACTGAACATGCAATGCTGAAAAGTGCTGACATCTTGGCCTAGGCACATAGCGATTTGCCAGAATAATAAATCTCGGTCTCCCAGTTTAAGGATTCTGTTCCTCTCAGTTTGCAACAAGCGATGAACAACTATCCCATACCACTTGATCCAATTTTTTAAGTTTCATTTGGCCGAAAAACTTTCCTTTCATTCTGGCTTGTATGCCCCTCCCACACGCCACATATTGGAGCTAGGTGTCCAAAAATTTAATTCTTTGCGGATCTTAGCGACACCTGCTACATCTTCTATTTACATTATCCTGTGACTTGTCCCTCTTCGGGTATCTTCACACAGGCTAGTTTCGGCGCACAGTTTGCGTCATATTTTCGCTCTAATATGAGTGAGATGCGTGTCGAAATTACGGTAATCCACAGTTCTCATAGAGAACTATGGATTACGCCTCCTCTCCCGGGCGTACAATATGATTGTATTGTACGCCAGGGGAGATAAGTGACATGTCACTTATCCGGGGCACTTACTCACCGCGAGTAATGAAAATCTATGGGGCCAGTGGGCTGCCACCCCCTCCCACCGTGTCGCGTGAGTACGCGATGATCACCGCCACTCCCAAGCACCCGACGTAATTGCGGGGCATACTGTACGCACTGCAATTACGCTGTGTGAACATAGCCTTGTAGTTACAATTTCTATATGGAGGAGTGTATTTTGCCATATATAACTAAAACGTTTTGTGACGCCTCACCTGTGTCTGGACGCCATTTTGGCCTGTCCTGGGGGTACTTAGCTCTCGGATCGCTGTCTTTCTTAAACGATATAGGAACACTGACACAGGCTTCTGTCTTCAACTGGCCTCAGCCAGCTTTATAGAGGCATGGGAAAACAACGTACAGAAACATAACACAACAAAAAACCTCAGGCCATCTAGCCAACACCTGAACATATGATGTCCCTCTCTAACGTGTGGTCAAGGCCTATCGCCAATGCACCACAAACACATTACCAGTCCTCACTGGTTCCGGCTTCTCTCAAGCCTCTGGGGCAAGAGCCTCTCTCCAGCTCCTCTGCTGCACTGCCAGCTAGCAGACCACGCCCCTTGAACACCTGGTTACTAACTCTAAATGTTTGCCTTCCCCCACCTAACGTGGTTTCGGTGGCACGTCTCAAGCAGGTTGCCTCGGTAAGGCACACCTATAGCTGCATAGCACCATAACAGCACATGTGTCAGCCAACATGTCCCACCCCCTTTGGGTAATGGCTTCAAATCTGCTTTCTCAAATTTGCACCCCCCTTTCCTCCGGGGCTTTAAACTTCCAGCCAACCCCAAAACTGCACAGTGGAGCCATCTCACACCATTCCTATGACTCCTCATCTTTCAGGGAGGACACAATATTTTCCCTTGAGGATGTTTCCCTACAATTTTTGTCACTGACCCACAGCTCTGGGTCTGCAATACCACCATGAGATCCAGACTTCTTCATATCACAAGGACTCTGGTCCTCACTGACCATCTCCTGACCCTAAAGCTGCACCTCTTAGTTAATAGCATTCACCTGGTTTCTAACAGATGAAAACTGGTCTACCCCACTGACCACCTCACCAGCGTCAGAGGACCCCTTCCCTGTGCACATCTCTTACTGGCCCTGTCTAGCAGCAGCCCCTCTGCAGCAACGTGTGCAGATGTTTCCTTAACATCCTCTGTAACAGTCTCTGAGGGAGAACTCTCAGCTTTTATCAAGGCCAGAACTGCATCTTGCACACCATCAAGTTTGCTAGAGTCAATAGCAGACCTATTTACAAAGAGGACACCAGTCATAGCAGACAGGCCATCTTTATGGCTCTCCCACTCATACACCAAACTGGCTGTGTTCACCTTAGGCAACGGAGTCACATTTTTAACAGCAGTAGGTGCTGCAGACATCTCACTGCACATGGCACCCACCTGTGTATCACCACAAACCACAGGACATATCACCTCTGTGATAGTGCTACTATTTTCCTCCATAATGTTTAAGGAAAATGTATCAGCTGCCTCGGAACCAGAAACCTTTTTACCATCTGAGAGTTTAAACACGCACACCTTCCCCTCAATAGCGCCTAAACAAACTTACTTCTAGCGGCTCACATTTTCCATCACTACCATCACTGCAGCCTTTGTGATCATTGCAGTAACTGTCTCAGTATGATAGTTCTCTTAACCCTCTGCCATGTCACAATTTGGATTTCCATCACAAAGCTCCATCTCTGGAAGACCCTGCTCAGGGCTGCACACAAAATCTGCCTTGGCACACGTTTTCTTTAAACAGGTTTTTTTCATCACTGCCATCTGAATAATCAGCATCATCATTACACTGAAGCACTGACACATTGTCGTGTCCATTCCCACACTAAAACAGAGACTGTTCATAGAGTGTTTGTTCCCCATGGTCAATAACCAGCACATTCACACTCTTACTACCAGTCTCCTCATACATAGCAGCAGAGCAATAATTCCCAGGGTTTGCCTTCTCCCTTCCAGGCAATGCGCGGGCCGTGTTCACACCAGGCAACTCCATCACCTTTTCCACACCAGCAGAGCACACTGGATTGCTACTGGCGACTACATCAGCTCCACAAGAAACTGTATTGACAGCACAACTCTCAGGATTGCTATAAACCCCCAGAAATACATCACCTGTGCTCAGTGTTATTACCAGCCATAACCTCTAGGACAGGCATCCTCAAATTGCGGCCATACAGCTGTTGGTAAACTACAACTCCCATCATGCATTTATATCAACTATAACAGTGGGCATGATGGGAGTTGTAGTTGCCCAACAGCTGGAGGGACGCAGTTTGAGGAAGCCTGCCCTAGCGGCACACCAGAACTAATCCCCTCTACTGTTCTGGCTGCAGTGTCTTTAGCAGCTAATTCACACACAGCATTTTCTTCACCCATACCTCTGACAGCAATGAACTCTAGCGACAGACATGAACTGCTCTCTACTACTGCAATAGCTGCAGCACCAGTAGTTGCTTGTTCACACACAGCAGTAGCTGGAGCTAGCTTTGTGATACAGCTAACCTCCCCCTGCTCAGGCTGCGTGACATCACTACTAGTTACCGATAATTTTTTCTTATTATTAGCATTTTCAACTGGCACATTATTCATAATACAGTTTCTAACAGAGTCACCATTCCCCACACGTAATGCAGCATGGGAGTCACTGAGTCCACAGTTCAGTCCTGCTGCTCTCAGCACTCTTTACCTGCACAGGCATCATGTCTGGTCCTTTACATGGTCCCTCCAGGTTCTCACAGAACCCATGCCTGGCAGACCCAGCACAGGTTTCACCCACAATACATCCCACTGTAGCAGTCTTACCGGGTCCATGATGGGTCTCCACAACGGGTATGTCGTCTGGGTACAGTCTGGACTTCTCTTGCTGACTGTCCATGTTAGCCAGAGGTGGAGCTCCACCCACCTGGAACCTTTCTGGCCTCCTCCTGAGAGGGCATTCAGGAATACATCTCTCCACTCTGTGGCACCTCAAACAAGGCTTTCTCTGCTGGACGGTGATATCAGGCTCCAGCTGATCCAGATGGTTGTCCCCAGCAACACCATCTCTCCTGAAGTGGACCCCGTTCTTGGACTGATGATACGGCCTCCTTGCCACGGGACATCCCCTCATGCACATGTCCACCTGTAGGCATCTGTCACACCACTCAGTCTTGTTATCCTTGGCAGCTGTCTTTTCCAGATATCTTTCTGGACTCCCAGCCAGCAAGGCTGCTTGGATTGAGGTATGTCCATTATCCCCAGAAAATGATAGAGGGTTGAAAATGGCCTTTATCACCTCATGTTTTGCCTCCAACTCTGCATGGAGCTGCTCATTCTCCTTCCGCATGGTGGCAGTCAGCTGCTCAGACTCCTTCATAGAATGCATCAGCTGCTTCCTCCATGGCTAAACAAAAAAAAATATCATGTAGAAGTAACACAGTCTCTTTAGACAATAAAGACTTGTGCAAGTGTGTCTCTTCTTAGACAAACCCTTGGTCACACAGGTAACATTCAGCAGTCCTATGTAAATTGCAGCAGTCCTATGTACTTTTCAGTTTATTCCTGCATGACTTTGTGCACACATCAGTTAGTGCAAGGAGGAGGGATCTGACCGGTACTGGATATCAGTGTAAACAGAAGATAAGGAAAACTGTGAATACAAGACAGCTTTGCTAATGACATCTAATTGCAAACTTGCTTGTTTTTACTGTCCCCTTATTCTGAAGACCATCTAATGAAATGATACAACCCCTTTAAGGATCTTTCGGGTTTTTTTTGTTTTTTTTTACACATTCATTTTTCCCTCCTCACCTTCCCGAAGCTATAACTTTTTTATTTTTCCACCTACATAGACCTATGAGCTCTTTTATTTTGCAGGACAAGATGTACTTTCTAATGGTTTTATTCACTGTACTATAGAATATACTGGGAAACTGCAAAAAAATTCCAAGTGGGACAAAATGTGAAAAACAACGAACTTGCGACACGTTTTGCTTTTACGATGTTCAATCTTTGGTAAATATAATGTGTTATCTGTATTGTACAGGTTGATACGCATCCGACAATACCAAACATGTAGGTTTTCAGTTATGTTTTGGTACCGTTACAAAATTCCAAACATTTTCCATTTTGTGCGACTAATAACTTTTTTGTACTAACATCTACGGACGTCAGTGAGGATGCATTTTTTTCAGGCTGAAGTGTACCTTTTATTGCTAGCAGTTTGGAATGCATGCAACTTTTTTGATCACTTTTATTCCAATTTTTATGGGACGTGAAATGCAATTTTTGTGTGTGGAATTTTTTTTCTTCTACGGTGTTCAGCGTACTAGATAAGTGACAATATATTTTTATAGATCGGACTTTTTTGGACGCGGTGATACCAAATATGTGTAACTTTTTTGTTTTATTTTTTTTTATTTGTAAAAAAGGGGGGGTGATTTGAACTTTTAATACTTTTTTTTACACTTTAAAACTTTATTTATTTTTTTTTCTTTAACATTGAGTCACTCTAGGGTGCTTCACCACTAGGGGACGCGATCGTTAATACAGCCTAATGCATATACCAAAATGGCGGTTTCCCCACTTCCTCTCTGGGGCCAGAAGTGGGGAAATTCAAAACATGGCAGCGATGGAGGCCATCACAAGGCTTCCCACTGCCATGTTCAGTGATTGGATCCCCAAAGTTACGCTGTGGAGACTCCGATCGCAGTGAGGCACGGTGCGTGGCACAGGTTTTCATTCATTTAGATGCCGCAGCCATCTTTGCCGCGGCGTCTAAGGGGTTAGACAGCACAGGCGGGCTGTTTATCCGCCAACACCCAGTGGCTGTGGGGGCGGGATCACGGAGCGATCCCCCTGCAAAGCTCCTTAGTGACCCTGGGACGTACAGATACGTCCAGGGTCGTTAAGGGGTAAAGTGCTTCAACATAAAAAAAAAACTATATAAATTGGGTATCACCGTAATTGTATCGACCCACAGAGTAAAGCTAACTTGTCATCTGTGTGTTTTTTTCCGCGGCGCTGGCCACCATGCAGTGTTGCCCCCATTAGCGTAGGGACCCACTTAATAGAGGTCGCCGCGACGTAGCAAGTGGGCCTATACGTTTTGATCAAAAAGTATACTAAGAACCTCCTGTTTGTTTTATATATAGTTTTGCTGAGAAACATTAGATAAACGTATAGTGTGAGGATGTGCGATCCATGTTTCTTTTTTGCATATGTTTAACTTGTCATGTATACTGCACAGTGAGCGTTGTTAAAAATAAAAATAAAAAACACTACTAGGATTGCAGTATTTTCGTCACCCTGCCTTCCAAAAAACAGATTTAAAACTGATCAAAGTCTTGTCCCCAAAAAAAGATACCAATAAAAATGACAACTCATCCCGCAAAAAAACAAGCCCCTACTAAGCTCCGTACACAGAAAAATAAAAAAGTTATGGCTCTCAGACTATGGCGTTGCAAAAACGTGTTTTTCTTTTTGAATAAAAGTGTTTTTATTGTGTAAAAGCAGTAAAACATAAGAAAAATACAGATTTGGTATCGCTGAAATCGTATCGACCTGCTGAGTAAAGCTACAGTGACCGCTGTAAAAAATAAAAATAAAAAACACTACCAGGATTGCTGTATTTTGTTCAAAATGTCTCACAAAATCCTTAAATAAAAAGTGATCAAAGCATCATATGCCCCCCCATAGTGGTATTAATAAAAACATCATCTCATCCTGCAAAAAAACAGGCCCATAATCAGTATACAGAATAATGAAAAAGTAATGGCTGTCAGAATAGAACAACATAAAAACGCAATTTTCTATAGACCTATTTATATTGTGTAAAAGTAATAAAACATAAAAAAAAACTATATAAAATGTATATCATTGCAATTGTAGCGACCCCCCCATAGTAAAGTTATCCTGTCATTTATCCCATACGGTGAACACTGTAAAAATGAAGCCCAAAAATCAAAGTGTTCCCCATGTGCACCCGAAATGCACAATACACTCCTAGATGAGATCCATGAGTGATGTTGAATCAAAAATGGGGCGACTTCTGGAAGGTTGCACCTGTTCTGGTACTTTGGGGGCTTGCAAATACGACATGGCACCACCAGAATCTGTGTTCCAAAAGCAAAATAACACTCCCTTCCTTGTACGCCCTGATTGCCGAACTTGGAGGAAATTGTGTAACAAAATTTGGGTGCTTTTTTTCCAGGATTCCTTGTAAAAATAAACATTTCAGCTAAAATTGCAGATTGTGGAAAAAAAAAAATCATTTCCCCACCTAAAGCAAAAAGTTTGTAAAAACACTTTGGCTTTAAAATTTTCACACCCCCGATATTTTCCCTTTAAGGGTGCCTTTTCCATATGGGTCTTTTTAGGGGGGGTTTATTAAGTTTAAGCCCCTTTAGGGTGTCCCAAACCTGAAAGGGTGCCTAAATAAAATCGAATGAAAAATTTGCCCCCAAATTTTTGGGAGGGCCCTCCTATTCTGGGGTTTTGTGGTTGACCCCAAACAGCGCTCTAGGGCTACATATGGGATATTTCTGCAAACTGTAGAATCTGAGGAATTGATATTGCGTTTCACCCCTTAAGCCGAATGCCTGAAAAGTAGTTAATACCAAATTTTTTTTTTTTAGTTTTTGCCTCTTTCGTTTTTCAACGTTTAACTTTTTATTTTTTAAATGAGTTTTTTAGAGGCCCTTTATCGAGAAATTGTACTTTTTGGGGGGAATTTTTTAAATTCATTTTAGTTGCAGTATTTTTTTGTATTTTTATTTAAAAACAATTTTGTTTTTTTTTTTTTTTTTTTTTTACACCATTCACATTTCATACTTAATTACTTGTTAATTAATCTACAGCTTTTACGGATGTCGGGGAAAACTAATAGGTAGGTTTTTTTGTGGTGTAAATTTATACAATTATTTTTTATTAAATATTTTTATTTTATTTTTTTTTTTATTTTTTTTTTACACTTTTTATGTTTTTTTTTTATTTTTTTATTTTTACTCCTATAAAGGGGAAATGTTTTACATTTTTTTTTTTTATTTTTTTTACACTTAGTAATGTATTAGATTTTCAAATATGTAATACTTTCAATCTTTCAGGCAGTGATTGGGACCCCACACAGTGTGTCCTGTCACGGGCTTCTAAAAAGACAGCTCTGGAGCCACTCTGGGCCCCCAGAACTGACTTGCAGTTTTTTCCCCGGGCTCGTCAGGCAGGGGTGTTCCGTCCCCGACAACGGGGGAACCCTTGATTGGCCGGAAACGAAAAAGGGGGTTAAACCCCGGGGTTTGGGGGGTTTTCCTCCTTTCCCCCGGGTGCCCGCAGGACTGCCCGGGGCGCCGCAAACTCCGATTCTCAGTGACGCCAGAACATGTCACGCAGACGAACGACCCACACCGCTGATGCCAAAAGACGGTGCACTGTCGTTAAGGAGTTAATTTATCTGGTCACATCTACCGTGTTCTTGTAAATAATGGATACAATGGATCTGCAAAAAAAGTGACATTTTGAAATTTCACCTACACTTTGCTTTAATTCCTGTGAAACACCTAATTGTTAAAAAATTTCCTAAATCTTTTTTGAATATTTTCAGGGTGTAGTTTCTTGAAAAAGTTTTTTATGGGGTATCTAACATACACCAATAAAAATCAGTTAAAACTGGACTGGTCCCTAAATAAATGTATTTTTGAAATTTTCTTAAAATTTAAAAATTTATACAAAATTTAAAGCCCCCTAATGTTGTAAAAAAGGCATTTAAAAAAATGGCCAACATACAGTAACATATGGTAATGAGTTATAAACTTTTTTTGATTGGAATAATATCGTCTTACATGTAAAAATTTTTTAAGTTTAAAAATGGAAATTTTTAAATTTTTTTTCCCGATTTTTTGATTTTTTTCACAAATAAAAAGGGTTTTTTGGACCAAAATGTTTACTATTTAAAGCACAATGGGCAGTTTATTAAAATTTTTTCTTTTAACAGTGAAAAACTTAGACTAGACGTCTTACAATCCCCCACATTTAATCATAGGTAATAAATCTGGCCAGGTTAAAACGCCCTAGTCTAAGTTTGTACCATTTTTAAGTTGAGAGTTAAGCAAAAAAAAATTTCATAATGGGACCAGTTTTCCGGGAAAAAAGAGTCAAAAATTTAGGGTGCTTCTAACCACAACAATGGTACAAAAAATAATGGTTAAAATCCAAGGGGTTTTGGTGCTGCATCGCACCTTGTAAGGGGAAAAACATTTTTTGGGCCCTGACAGGTGTATTTAAAATGAAAGTAGGAGGTCAAAAGGGTTACATATTTCCTTTTCAGACATTAAGACAAACATCAAAATACATTAAAACAATATTAGCTTCCATGGAGAAAATAATCATAAAAAGTACAGAAAAAACTACTTAGCTGTGTCTAGATTAATATTTTAAAAGCCAGGGGCATTCCTGAGTTTAAAACCGGACGGCGTCGTTGCTACTTATATTCCAAGCGCTTCGCGCATGCGTACAGCACCCTCCCCGTCGCCGCCACTCAAAAATTTTTATTTGGAGTGCATTGACTTCCTCAGGAAGCAACTATTTTGAAATTCAATGGTGAATTTTTTTATACAAATCGGGAGTCCCAATGGGGTGTAGTGCGTCACCTCCTAAACCCCAACCAAAGATGGCTGGTGGGGCACATTTATATATGGTTTTGTGAACCCATTTACTGAGTCGGGGGTTGGTTTGGGCGCTACATTTAAGACCTCCTTATTGTTTTGGGGTCGCATGTGGCGTCCATACCGGGGTTTTTTTTTTCTATGTTAACAACAACGATGCATCTTAGATTCAATATAAAGTGAACAGAGAGTATTTCTTTCCTTGATATTTGACGTGGGGAAAGCAGATGGGGAAAGGGTCCACATCCTTATATAGGAAGCCTCTACACGGGAACACACCCTTAGACAGACAGCTGTCCCAACCCCACCACAAATTAATTCTATCCCATGGGTGAATACAAAAGAGCACGTAGGGGTTTCACAATGACAATGAAAAATTACAACAAAAAAAATCATAGAAAAACTGAAAGAAAGGGGATAACAAAAAAAAAAATTAAAACAGGCCAAAGAGAAAAGAAGCAAAAAAAATCAGCAAGATCTATTAAGGGGGTTTAAAAAAAAAAGAAAACCCCCCAAAAAAAGAGTTTTTTCTACATTTTAGCCCGGAAATTTTTAAAATAAAAAAGGTTTTTTTAAAAAATTAAAAATACCAGGCAAATAGTGTACTAGCAAAAAATTTTAGATAAGGAATTTCCATGGGACCGCCTAGTAAAACCCTACAGAAATATTTCACCCAGAAAATTCTGTGACCGAAAACAAAGTGAAACCTGCTTTAAAACCACATGGGCTTTTTTCCCTGTAAAAATAACAGTGTAATATCTTAAAAACACTAACAAAGTGCAGACTTTCACAGATGTAATAACAGATGCATCAAGATCAGGGAATTCTCAAAGCGATTTGACCATCTTTTACAAAACAATGTACATGCAATAAAAAATACATTGGTAGTCGATTCGAAAATTCAAAACCGTGTGTCTGAACATATAGCACACATAGCAAAAAGGGCACACTTTCCATTCGGGAGTCACGAAAAATTTCATAGAAGAACTAATGGTTCATTAATGGCTTCCACTTTTTTGCATTGGAAAAAAGTGTATAAGCCAAAAAATGGCGGGTCTGGGGCGGCTGTACGCAGCGCGAAGCCATTGGAAAAAATAAGTTTAAAACGGACGCCTCCGGTCTAAATTCAGGGAAAGACCCGGCGATATATTTAATCAGACACAGTAAACTAGTTTTTTTCTTACTATTTATGATTTTTTCCTACCATAGGAAGTAATATATGTTTTGATTTTTTTTTAGTGTATGTCTTAAAAGCTAACGGAAATATGTAACTTACTTGTACCCCCCTACTTTACTATTTAAGACACCTGTCAGGCAAAGTAAGGGGTTTCCGGAACAAGGGGGTGCGTGCAGCACCAAAAAGCGTTGGATTTTTTAACCATTTATTTTTGTACCTATATTTTGTGGGTTTTGTAAACACTCAATAAATTTTTGACTCTTTTTACCCGGAAGCGCTGGTCCCATTTAGTGAAATTTTTTTCGCTTAACTCTTGTCTAAGAGGCTTGTGGGTTTAACCCGGGGGCCTGCGCTACAAAAAGTGTGAAACAACAGATCTCAGGTGCAACTATGGCGGTTTTTTTCCCCTGAGTGCCATTTACCCTTACCAAAACTTTTTATTTAAATTACCCATTTTTAAGTTGGCTTACTTTTACGCCAGAATTTAGTTGCAGATTCTGGCGCATTTTTGTGACATTGAAGCCACGCCCCTTTATAAGAAGCCATGCCCCTTTTTGGACGAAGAGCCTGAAACTGTCAAGAAATATTAAATGGCAAAAAGTTTTTTTTGCCGCAAATTTTAGCCAAAATTCTGGCAAAAACTGCCCTTTATAAATCTCCCCCAATTTGTCACGGGAAAAAAAATCTCTGAATCACATGGATAGGTTAAAGTATCAAAAATTTTTACATAAAAGTGACAATGCCAGATTTAAAAAATGGGGGTTTTCAAGAGGCCAAAACTGGCTCTGGCGGTAAGGGGTCAACGATTCAAAACGCTTTAAAGGGGTTTTTAAAACTATTTGTTGTTTTCACGGAATTAAAACAAAGTTTTAGGGGAAATTTCAAAATTTCACTTTTTTTCAGATTTTCAATTTTTATCCTTTATTCACAAGAACACAGAAGATGTGACCAGGGAAATGCAACTTATCATTGATTCCCCAGAGTCTGCCGATTTCAGAGATATCCCGTATGTGGCCCTAGTGCACTATTTGGCTCAATCACAAGCCTCAGAGTAGGAGGAACACCTATTGAACTTTGAGGTCTCATTTGTAATACAATTTTCTTTTGGCGCCATTCCAGATTTGTGGACACCCTAAGGTGCTAAAACTTAATAAACACCCCTAAAAAGACACCATATTGGAAACGACACCCCTTAAAGAATATATCCAGGGGTGTAGTGAGTATATCGACCCCAAAGGTATTTCACAAAGTTTTTTTAGCATTAGGCTGTGAAAATGGAAAAAATGTTATCAAACAATCTGCAATTTTAGCTGAAAATTGTTAATTTTTACAAAGAATCATGGAAAAAAAGCACTCCAAATTTTGTTATGCAATTTCTGCCAAGTTCGGCAATACCCTATATATGGGTGTAAACAGCTGTTTGGGCGCATGGGCAGGTCGTACAAGAGAGGGAGAGCTATTTGGCTTTTAGAACACAGATTTTCGTGGGTGCCATGTCACATTTTCAAAACCCCCAGGTACCAAAACAGGTGAAACTTTCCAGAAGTCACCTAATTTTGGATTCAACACCAATCATGGCTCTCATTTAGGGGTGTATTGTACATTTTGGGTGCACAGGTGTTCCATAGTTTTGTTTTTTTTTTAGCATTGGGCCATGAAAATGAGGGGGGAAAACGCAGTTCGTTCATTGTTTTTTGGGTTTCAATTCTACAGCGTTCACCATGAGGTATACATGACAGGATAACTTTACTATCACAGTCGGTACAATTACAATGATATAAATTTTATATAGTTTTTTTGTGTTTTATTACTTTTACACAATAGAAAAATGTCTATAAAAAAAATTGTGTTTTTATGTTGTCCTGTTCTGACAGCCATAACTTTTTTTATTTTTCTGTATTTGGACTTGATTATGGCCTTATATTTTGTGGGATGAGTTGACGTTTTTATTAGTACCATTATGGAGTGCATTTGATCACTTTTTATTAAGGTTTTTGTGGAGCGTTTTGAACAAAATACAGCAATCCTGGTTGTGTTTTTTATTTTTATATTTTACAGCGGTCACTGTGTGGTATAGATGACATGCTAGCGTTACTCAGTAGGTCGATACAATTACAGCGATACCCAATTTGTATATTTTTTATGTTTTACTGCTTTTACACAATAAAAAAACTTTTATTAAAAATTTAAAACACGTTATTGCATCGCCATAGTCTGTGAGCCATAATTATTTTTATTTTTCTGTGTACGGAGATATGTAGGGGCTTGTTTTTTGTGGGATGAGTTAACATTTTAATTGGTATCCTTTTTGGGGGGACAAGGCTTTTTGATCAGAAGTGTTTTTTTTATTTTTAACAGCGCTTACCGTGCAGAATACGTGACAAGTTAGTTTTACTCTGTGGGTCGAGTCAGATTATGGCGATATCCAGTTTATATAGTTTTTTATGTTGAAGTGCTGTAAAAAAATGTTTTTATTGTGTAAAACAATATTTATGCATCGCTATCTTCTGATAGTCATAACTTTTTATTTTTCCGTACACAGAGCTGTCTAAAGACTTTTTTTTGTAGGATGAACATTTTAATTGGTCCAACTTTGGCATTTGTTTGAGTTTTTGATCGCTTTTTATTTCATTTTATGTACTGCGGGATGAACAAACATCACAATTCTTTAATTTTTTTTTTTTTTTTTTACGGCGTTCATTGTGCGGGTTAATTAACATGAAATATTTAAAAGGATGGGTCGTTACGCACGTAGCAATACCAAGTATGCACACCTTATTTATGTTTGATCTTTTTTGGGGCTATTGGCGCTTGTGAAGGGGAAAAGGGCGGTGTACGTGTTTTTATTTTATTTTTCATGTTTGTTTGTTTTTTCACTTTTTTCTTTTTTAAAAAATTTTTTTCCCCCAGGGGAATTTTTAAAACCCCGTTCTTAAGTCGTTTTACAGAGCTAGTTAAAAAGAAAACACAAATATACCAAAAGTACTTGTATGGGGGTATTGAATTCCACGAATGTTTTTCCAAGGAATATAAAACCCTAAAAAAACTGGAGAAATTCTTTTAAATTTTACATAAAAAATTTCTAAATACCAAGCCAAACAATAAAAAAAATACTTTAAAAAAACCCAAAAGGGAGGAGCCGTAAAACAGGGTTGGGGTGGTAAAATTAATAAACCTATCATTTAGATCCACCAATTCCCTGACCCCTCGGTTTGTCGCCCGAATGAAGGGGGCCCCCGTCCGGACCTGACCCTATAAGACTGTTGACCCTTCTCGCTAGGTGATAAAGTCCCGACAGTTTCATGCCCCTTTCACATCGTTTCGGGGGAGGGAAGGGGAAAGTCTCACAAAAAAAAAAAGGAAAACGCAAAAATTTTTTTTTTCAATTTTCATGTAACAGTGTTACAAACAAAGAAAAAAAGAAACACATATTTTTAGTGTTAATTGTGAATGTGATAGAAACCAAGCCCAGGTCTACCGGGAAATACACCCCCTTGGTCATTGATTTGGAAAAATCCGTCACACCCTTAATAGGGGAAACCAATTCACCTAAAAAAAGGGTTTTTCCAAAATTTTTTTGTAAATTAGGGAATATAATTCTACCACCCCCATTTGGGGCCTGGGATAATACCCAGTGATTTTTTTGTGGGAAAGGTCACTCCCAAAGTCAATACTGTTAGGGAAAAATATCTCAAGGAAACATGTCAAATTCCATTTTAACATAAAACCAACTTTGGCCCTATTCCTCCCCCAGATTACCGGATCAATAAGATAAAACTCCCTTGCCCTGTTTAAAAAATAGCGCACACTATGGCCATGCGTTAAAGGCAAATTAAGTGAATACAGGGCATCCATATTAGCCCCCGGGTAACAAGGTTACCCAAATTACAACCCATCCCTGCCATCCGGTGGTTTTAAAGGGGTCAAGTACCAAAACATGGACAGCCCCTTTTAAAACCCCCAGGCCCATAAAAAGGGTACTCATCGTCGTTAGGGGTTCCCTACACAGGGGCGTGTCCAAATGGCTTTATCCTAGCTGCTGTCCGTTCCGGGGCGCGTGTTACCATTGTTTTTTTCGCCGCCACTATATTCGGCCGGGGAGACTTCCGGTCCCCCGTGCTCCCCAAAGTGACCGACGGACACTCGACTCATTGCTGTTAATGTTATAACGCACTTTTGTAACAAAAAAAATATTTTAATCCAAGAAACAAAGCCGGGCAAGAACATTAAAAGAAAAGCTCCGTGATATTGACTAAATAGAATAGATTTGGGAGGGTTCTGGAGGGCAAAAACACATCCTGCTTAAAAGTATCAGAGTATGGGAGTAAGATCAGGTATAGAATGCCATAAAAACTTAGTTGGGGAATGAACAAACGAGGCCCTAGGGAGTAAAGAAAAAGGGATTTCCCTCCTAAGGCAATAGTAAGGCAATGTGGGGCATATTTTAGACACCCCTTTTTCCCCCCCTCCTTTTGGGTATTTAGAAAAAGCAACAAAATCCCCCTTTTCTTCGGGGCCATCGGGTTACAGGGGGTCTTAACCTAAAGATCCTTTTCTGTTTCCCCTTTTTGGGAGGGACCTATCCCAGTTCCCACCCCGGGTGGTGGGGGTACAGATCCAGGGGGTAAATTTTAGCTTTTTGGGGGTCTCCAGAAGGGGAACCACATAGTGTCGGCCGGGGATGTTTCATTTTTGGTTCCTTATGTCTTAAGATGTTCCCCAAATTCGTTCCGGAACTCCCTGTTGTCTTCCCAATGTATTCAAGGCCCATTGGCAAGGGGCCCCTTATAGATGACCCCTTTCTTTTACATTGAAAAATTTTGTGATTTTAAATTCCCTGTTTAGGTTTTTTCTATTGGAAACCTTTTCCAACTTCAATGTATTGGCACGCCACACAGCCGTACACCATAAGCCCCCCACCCGGTTGGTTTAAAAACCCAAGCTGGCTGTTTTTTAGGGAAAGTGGTATTACCAGAGGGGCTTGTAGATTCCTTTCCCCCCCTTATGTAATATGGGGAATCCCCAACTACCGTTTAAGGTCTTTGTCCAATTGTAGGATCGACCTTTTTGGGGAAAAAATTTGTTGATGCTCCCGCTGCCCCATCAAGTTTCCTATTTTGAATTTTTTTTTCTGTCTCCCTTTGATTCTTTGGTAAAAAGGAGACTATCACGATTACTTTTTTGCCATGGGTGATTTGCCTGTCTCATTTCATCCGGATCCCCTTCCCGGGGAAACCTTTGTCTTAGTCCCGGCTTGCAACCAAAATCCCCGTTCGAAAAATTTCCCTAACTAGGTATTTCCCTTAGGTAAAGCCGCTTTAAGGGATGTCATGGCCGCTTTCCCACCTGATAGGGAATTGGTAGAGGTGGGTTTCCCAATATAATCTTTCAATAGACCTTTCCCCATTTTTCTTATCAAAAACCAAAATGGTTTCATTGGGATTAATATCGCAAATGAAACGCAAAAATTTTAAATGTTATTTTATTCAGATGTTAACAATTGTTCAAAACGCTCTTGTGCCATTCACAGGACCAAACATCATCAATGTTTGGTCCAGAATTAATCCCTCATCCCCAAAAGTGTTTTCCTCCCCAAAAAACATAGTGACCTCCCCCCCAGCCCCCGGACAAATTGGGGATAGGCTGGGGCAACATGGCTGCCCTTTACCGTGCCCCTGAGCTGGTGTGATCTTCCTGTTGAAAAGAAGAAATTCCTAGTCAGGCAAAATTTCAAAACGTAAACAAAAAAATTTGTGCTTCATATTGACACCCTCCCCCTAAGGAATCTCCTCACAGCCTAAGGGCCCCAACAAGGGGATAGAAAAAAAAGGCCTCCACATGATGCCTTGCAGTAGGCAGGACTCAGGGACATAAATTCCCCCCCCTATTTTCGTAGGAGGTCCAGGAATCTCTGGATAGGATGGGAATGCGTCAAAAAGGGGACAGAATTTTTTCAATGATTTTCCGCTTCTGTCCCCAACTTCCTATACCCGATACTATTGGGGCGCCACGTATGGACCCCTGGTTTTATGAACCTTGGGGAAAAAAAAACTAGCCCCGTACTGGGGTGCTTGGGCATTTGGAAATCCAATTCCTCCTGCTATGAGTTCCCTTCCCTTTTCTTCCAAAATTTTCCCCTTGTTCCTCAAAGAATGTGGGGGGAGGGTTTTTTTTTAAAACCTCATATCCCTTCTGTCATCAAGGAATTTTTTACACATCTTGACATATTCCTCTGATTCAAACCCAACATTGCCCCCCTTTGCCCAGGGCTTGATGTTATGGGTTTTTATCATCCGCTGTGATTTTTATATGAGTAATCGCCTTGTTACAATTCCCTTTGATTTTTAAATCCCCCCCAGCTTTTCCAAACCTCTGTGAGAGTTCAAGAAATGTCAAAAGTACAGTTCCCCCCTTGGGGGGGCATACTGTTCGTTTTTTTAAAAAACGGTGAATGGGGCCCCCCCCCCCGTTGATTTGGTGGAACGTTGATATGCTCTCAAGGAGGCGTACCCCCCGGGGCATCCCAGAATCCCCAAATTCCCACAACTTTTTTTCCCCCCCCTTTCCTTGTGCAGAAAAATTTGTACCAGTGGGTTCCTCGATTAGATTAGTCTTTTACCCACTGAAACGGTTGAATCTTGCAAATGGGACAAAAGTAAGGCCTTTCCAGTACTCAATTTCACTGGCATTCAAATTTTTTTTGAGATAAATTTATGCTTGTTTTTTCCACTCAGAATATCTTGTTTCTTTTGGGCCCCCCTTAGCTGGGGGGGGGAGAGGGGGAAGATTTATTGACACATTATTGGTCCTGGGGGAAATTCGATTTCGGGGGATGTTTTTTGCCCCCAAAAAAGTTTTATTTCCCCTTCCCTTTTGGGCTTCCTGGGTTTTTTTTTTTTCCCCGTATCTACCTCGCCCCCCTCACCACGCCCCTCATATCTGACAGATCCGGGCCCTTGATGATAAATCTGTTTTAGGATAGCGCTTAGTTTTTTCCACTCAGAAACGAAATGCCTTGTTTTCTTTGAAATCTGTAATGTCCCAGAAAATTGCCCATTTTTCTTTTTCCCTTTTTTAAAAATTTGGGAAAATCTCAATGGCCCCCAATGGATGCGATAGCATCCATTTAGTTACCCCTACCTTTCAATAAACTTTGGAACACCTTTGTTTAGGTAATACTGGTTTCCCCTATTAAGGGTCGCTGACGGATGTCCAACTAAAAGGGCCAAAGGTGTTTCCAGGCTAGACCTGGCTTGGATTTTTATCACTTCAAAATTAAACTAAACTATTGAAATTTTTTTTTTTTTTTTTTATTACACTGTTGACATGAAAATATGTAAAAAATTTTTTGCAGTTTTCCCCTTTTTTTTTTTTGGGGAACTTTCCCTTACCTCCCCTGAAGCGATTTGATTAAGGGTCTCAAAAAATGTCGGGACTTTATCACCATAGCGAGTAAGGGGGCAAATTTTTTAAAGGGGGCAGGATCCGGACGGGAACCCCCCCCCTTCATCGGGGCGACAATCCTGATTTAGGTCAGGGAATTGGATAGGTCTGTAGGATGTATAGGTTCCTCCACTACCCGTAGGGTCCTTTCCCCTTTGGGGTTTTGTTGTATTTTTGTGAGTATTGTCTTGGGTTGGCCATTCCTACCAAATTTTATGGT
>JAODAL010017377.1:0-77933 GCA_025379985.1 Phyllomedusa bahiana
GAAGGGCGGACCCTTTTAAGGGCCGGGGAAAAAAGTCCTTTTTCCCTATATAGAGAATCCACTTTTTTTAAATGAATTTCGAGTAAAAGATTGCAGACGCCCCTACAGCCCTTTCCCTCCCTCCCCCCCCCCCCCCCCTGCAGTTTTGAAGGGACTGGGGAAAAAAATTACCTTGTCTCCTGTATACGAATGCCTGGTTTGTAATGTAATTATCTTAGTAAAATCAGCCGATCCCTTGGCTCAATGCCCCCATGAAGGAATAAAGAAAGCAAACCTCCCCTGACTAATCTCCCTGAGCAGATAAAGGCATAAAAAAAAACCCCATAAACTTGTGCACAATAGTCCCTCTGTATGTAGCAAAAAAATTTTGCCACCCACAAGACTGAGCCTGGGGAATTTGCAGGGGGGTGGGCTATGACACCCAGAGGAGGTCCCTTTTTTTTTTTATACACGAAACCAACGCCCCCTTTTTTAAAGCTCAAGGCTCAAATACAGCCTGTTAGCGTGAAAACATTCTTGGAAAACCCTTTAAGAGCACACCCAAATTTACCTATCATACATGCATACACTGCACTTTAATTTATCAAAGTGTCCTATCTTGACATGAAAAGATACTGTATAATACAATGTTTACAAAAATCCTCATTTTTTCAGCACCTTTTTACCTATTTCCACCACTGTACAAATTTCCAATGGGTGGGGAAACGGGTAAAGACCATAGCCTAGAGGCAGAGTATCCAAGGTGGGGGAAGGAACAGAGGACTAACACCCTGGAGACTGTACTACATTTATTGCCTGTACCCCCAAAATCATTTTATGGGGCTCAAAACCCCTTTCTTTGCCCCCAGAAGATCATCCACAGACATGATACATGATCGTAAAGAAATGCAAGGGAGAGAGTTTAGTACCATTATCTTTTTTGTAGTGTTTCTGTTTTTATCTGCAGATTTCCCCACTGTACTGTGATGGATTTATAAGACTATGTTAGACCAACATTGAATCCATTTCTTTAATAAAATGGTCAATGAGGGCAGTTATCAGGAAGAGTTTATTTAAATACAGTGTTCTTATTTGTTTTCCAATTTTTTTTTACCATTTTATTCCACTGTAAGTACGAGAGGTGTTTGACAGATTTCACTGTATTACTAGCGCTGGGGCGTGGGGCCAGCCTTGGGGTGTCAAAAAAAACAGAGCTGGCTTACAGCAAACCCCATTGTTAGTAATAGAGAGACATCAATAAATGGTAAATACACCAAAACACATTTTTTTTTTTTTAAATAAACCCTCCAAAAAAAACATCCTCGCTGACTTTTTTTTAAAAGAAAGGGACCCAAACCCGGTCCAGTAGTCCAGTGGGGAAACCTGTAAAATACAAAAAACACTAATTGGCATTTGATGACAGCTACCCCCAAAAATGCCTAGGCAGCAAAAACCCAAAAATATGGGTTTTACAGTGGTTGCCCCCCCCTCTTTTAGATAGGTAGCTTTAATTAAGCAGGTAGCCTCTAAAGTTAGTTAGCTAAACCCATATTATTAGATATGTAGCAATCCCCCCCAACTTGGTATCTTGATTGATAGGCCACCCATTACATGATAATACCCGGGGAGTAGGTAGTGGTAGGTAGGTGGGGCAGCAGAGAATACCACAGATAGGGAAAGGCCCCGGGACAGAGTGGGTTTTAGGGGGGGGCAAGGTTCCATGTGGGTAATGAGGTTCCGGGTAGGTAGGAAATTTATTTAAAAGTAGGTATCGGGGCCCTTGGGTGGGAAAAGTCCTAGGTAGAAAGGTAAATGGGCAAGGCCCTAGGTAGGTTGATAGGCCCCAGGCAGGTTGGTGGGTAAGCCCAAAGGGTGGGCCCGGGTTTTGGTGGGCCCGGGGAATTTAGGCACTTTATGGGCTGGAAGGCCCCAGTTAGGTAGGTTTGCCAAGCCCCAGGATGGGAAGTGTGCCCGATTTAGGTAGGTTGTTAAGCTCCAGAAAAGGAGGTTGGTAGGCCTCAGGAAAATAGGTTGGCAGGCCCTAGTGAGTTAGGTATCCCTCAGGTAGGAAGTTAGATAGGCAGGTCCCAGGTAGATAGGCCCCAGTTAGGTGGCAGATAATCAAGGGTAGATAGGCCCGGGAGGTATTGGTATGTATCCCAATTTTGGTGGGTACCCCAGGTAGGTGGGTAGACTGTAGTAAGCCCCCATGAAGCAAGGAGATAGGCCCAGGTAGGTGGGCTGTAAATGCCCAGGAGGTGGGCCCCCTAGTAAGTAGGGTAGTCTGTAGGGGGGGAACCGGGTACTATCTACATAGGCCCCGGGAAAGGTAGGCGTAGTATCCCCAGGTACATAGGTAGGTGGTAGGTAGACCCCGGGTACATGGGTGGTAGGTAAGCCCCACGTAGGTAGGTATCCTAAAGGGTACTGGATTAATAACTTCAGAGAAACTGTATGGACAAATAAAACATGGAGAAAATTTCCCTGAAGGAACCCATGGGGAGGTTCCAATATAACCAATTTTTAGCCCCAAAAACAAATCATGCCCATTAATTTTTTTTTTGTTAGCAAATAACTTTTGGTTGTCTTAAGCTTTAACCAGGTTCTGAAGAGCCTGGACCCAGAGATTGATTAATCCTTTCTGTCTGTCCATTAGTCTCCGGATGGAATGTGGAGGAAAATGACAGAGAAATCCCCAACCGATCCACAGAATTGATTCCAAAACCTACATACAAACTGGACCCCTTGATCAACAAAATGACGACAGTATGAACCCCACGTGGGAGCACACGTTTCCCCCCCGTTTTTCAAGCAAAATTTGCGCCTCATGTAGTGGGCCCCGAGGTGTGCTCATACATGCGGTGAAAAGTCCACCGGGGCCTCGCCAGAGTGTGAGGCCATGCGGGATTTTGGCCAAATTTTTCGCCGCCCGGGTTTGCCCCATACATGCCGTGAAAAGTTCCCTCCCTCGCCTGGTTTGAGGCGCAGTGTGGACTTCCCCGGCAGTGCAGGACTCGCCTAACATTTTTTTTTCGATTCAAGACAGGCGGAAAACAGCAAGAAATCTTTAAAACAGCAAAATTGTCTTTAAAAATAAATAGTCAAAAACCAACAAATATCATGTTTTAAAACTTCATTTTTTAATAATAATCCTAAAATGGGGAAAAAAAAATGCTTAGAGCAAAAATACTTAACAAAAAAATAAGAAGAAATTAAATTTCCCCTTTAAACAACCCTACTCCCCCTATAACACACGGGAGTGCGCCCCGAAAAGGGGGGCCCCCTGCCCCGGAACCTACACCCTGCGTTTAGACCAATGGTATATTAAAAGGGGTCATTAATCAAACAAAAAAGACTAATTATTAATGACCACATTGAACATACCATTGGTCAAACGCAGTGGGAGGACCTTGTATTTTAAATATATTTGTGTTTTTTTTATCATTTGGGTTTGTGTGCTTGAAAAGGGGGCCACAGTGTAGTGGCTGAAACGTGCTTTTTGTACTCCTATGGAAAAGATTCCGTTTTAATCCATCTGGGCTGCCTTTTCCATAGGTTAACAAGAAAACCCCCCAGGATAGCTTGCTATACAGAAAACTCCTTTTTATTTTTTACTGTCTGTTGAAAATTCAGGGACAGTATTAAAAACTTAGGGGGGAGAAAACCCCCGGGGGCTCTTGTTGGCTAATTTTAACATATAATACTCCATTTAATACTTGCCATTCTCGGGAAATTTCTCCCCACGCTTATACGTCAGATGGGTATGGACACCATACCATTTTCCCAAATTTTTTTTGACTCTCAATGATGGGGGTTTTGTAGGGGAATCAAAACCACTGTCCTCTCTCTTTTTGGGGGAATGACTACTAAATTCTCCACCGCTCGGGGTTTTACTGTAAAGAAAATACGTACAACGGCCCCCCCCGGTTTTTTTTAGGTCCTCTATTTTATTCGGCCCCATTTTGTTTTCCGCCCTTTAATATTTTTCCACACAAAGTCCCCTTGAATTTTTTTTAAAAGGGGGCAAGAAACTGTCGGGACTTTTTTTACTGTTAGGGTTTACATAAAGGGTATGGGTTCCCGGGACGGGGCCCCCTTTTTTGGGGCGCACTCCCCTTGTGTCCATAGGGTGAGCTAGGTTGTTTAAGGGTAAGTTTAATTTCTTCCTTATTTTTTGTGTATAGTATTTTTGCTCTAGAGCATTTTTTTCTCCTCCTTTTAGAGATTATTATTAAAAGTGAATTTTAAAAAATCCCATGAATTTGTTGGTTTAACTATGGATTTTCTGTTATTATTGGGAATTTTTTCCCTAAATTTTTCAATATTTCCTTATTTCGATTCTTTAAAATAATCAAGAATAAAAAGAAAAATCAAAGCTGTCTAAAAACGATTAAATGTATGAAAAAGGGGAACATTTAAAATTAAAGTGAAAATAAAAAACATCGCCAAGAAAAAAAAATCCCATTCCAGCTCCTGAGGATATATGAATAAAAATCGTTTTTTTGGGTGAAAAAACATATCGAAAAGGCTCAAACCTTTCTAAAAAAAAAAAAATAAATAAAAATCACTTTCCAAAAATAAAGAACGGCGCAAAAACAGGTTTTGGTTTGAAAAGCCGGTACAGAATTCTTTCTGTAAGGCCCCTTCCTATTGGGTTCATCCAACTCAGGCCGCAGGACCCATTATAACTTATGGTAGTTTTTTCCCCCTCAAAAAAAAAGGGGCGGACGTCAAAAAAAAAAAAAGGCAAAAAAAAGAGCTAGGGTGAGCAAGGGGGGCTTGGCTTCCCAGCCAATCAGAGCGCGAGCGTCTTTTTCCCTTGAATCAAATGGAAATCGGGGTAGTGAAACCTGTGCCT
Organism: Phyllomedusa bahiana; assembly: GCA_025379985.1. Taxonomy (NCBI): domain Eukaryota; kingdom Metazoa; phylum Chordata; class Amphibia; order Anura; family Hylidae; genus Phyllomedusa; species Phyllomedusa bahiana. The sequence goes on from JAODAL010017377.1 coordinate 4,838, forward strand.
GAGGAAAGAGTTTAGAAAAAAAAATTGTTTTTTAATTACGTTAAAAATTTCTATAAAAACTCAAACCTTCTATAAACAAAATCAATCAAATCCCTAACAACGCGTTTGTCGCCGAGACCGGCGCTACATCGGGAATTGGATATCGAAAATAGCCGGAAAACAGTAATAAAATTCTTAAGCGTTCTTTTTGGGTGGCAAAACCCAACCAATCAGAATAGGACGACAGAACCATTAAAACCTTGGATAGTGTTGACCAATCAAATGACAAGGAGGGAAGTTCAAAATACGGAAAAAAAGGCAGAAAAAGCTGTTGGTTGAGCCCGGGCGGAGATTAATCCACCAATCACATTAGTCGTCTATTTTGAGGGGAGCAAGAAGGGCGCGAGAGAAGGGCGCCCAAAAAAGTTATTACGTCTAGGGGAAATTTCTGTACTGTGATTTTTTGGGGGAAGGGGGGGCTCGTCCAGCTTAGCCAATCCGCTGAGCTACCTTCTCATAGAGTTCTTTGGGGGGAAAAGAAAATGCAGAGCGAGCTCTTTTTGTGTTTGGCTAAGTTAAAAGAGGCCATTATTTGGCCAATGGGAGAGCGGCGCGTTTTTTAGGTTTTCTAATGCAATCTAAAATAAAAACTTTTCATGCCCGAAAACAAATGATAAGACCCAAAAGTTTTACCGATGTGTATATAAAATGAAACAATAATATGGGGGTAACGAAAATAAACAAATAAAAAAAGATTTCAATGAATTCATTTTTTTTTTGTTTATTTTCTTTCCCCCATATTTTTTCATTTTATATACAATCGAAAAAGGGAGTCTTTTTTTATTTGATTTCGGGCAAAGTAAAAGTTTATTAAGATTGCATTAGAAAAACCCAAAAACGTCGCTCGCCTCCCATTTGGCCCAAAAAACTGCGCCTCTTTTAAACTTAGCCAATAACAAACAGAGCTCGCTCTGCATTTTTTTTTTCCCCAAGAACTCTAAGAAGGTACTCAGCCCCTGATTGGGTAACTGACGAGCCCCTTTCCCCCCCCAAATAATCACGACTAAATATTTCCCATGACAGTAATAACTTTTTTGGGGGCCCTTCTATCGCCCCTTCTTGCCCACCAAAATAACGCACTACAAGATTGGGGGATTCATCATCTGCCGCCTGGGCTAATCAATCACCTTTTCCCTTTTTTAAGTATTTTTGAAATGTCCCTCCTTTCATTTTATTGGTCAACACTACTCCATAGGGTTATATTGGGTGCGTCCTCCTATTCTGATTGGCTGGTTTATGCCGACCAATGAAAGACTTACGAATTTAAAACTGTATTTCCCGGGAATTCTCTATATCCAATTCCGATTGCGCCGGCTCGGGGACAAAGCTTGTTAGGGGTTTTATTGTGTATTTATAGAAGGTTTTAGCTCTTTTTCAATAATATTTTAAAAACCTAATAAAAATGATTTTTTTTTTAAAAACATACCCATCCGCACGCGCTGAGGCCGAAATTTCATTGCCCCTTCTGGGCATAGACTACAATGGACAAAGTAGCTCCGCTCTGATAGGCTGGATAGCCAACCCCCGCTAGTTCAACCAAACAGCTCTTTTCTGCCTTTTTACTGAAAATTTTAAACTGCCACGCCTTTTCATTTTTATTGGTCAAACTTCTCCATAGCTTATAATGGGGCACTCGCTCCTATTTTATTGGCCGGAATGCCCAAACCCCCGCTAGTTCAACCAATTTACTCTTTTTTTTTCATTTTTTTCTGTATTTTTAACTGTCCCCCCCCTTTGCATTTGATTTTGGGCAATACTTCTCCCTAGCTTATAAAGGGGGCCCCCCCCCCCCCCTGCGCTCGTTTCTGATTGGCTTTTCTGCCCACCAATGAAAAACCTTACAGAATTTGAATTACTGTTTCCGGGAATTTTCAATATCCCAAATTCCTGATGTTTCCCGTTTTTGATTTTTGGAAAGTTTTTTTTTTTTTTTTGTTTTTTTTTAAAAAAGGTTTTAGCTCTTTTTTTCTGAAAAAAGTTTTTTAACCCCAAAAAAAAGCGATTTTTTGGGAAACATACTCCATGCCCCACGGGGCCGAGAAAGGGTTTTTTTTTGGATCTTCTATAGTTTCCTCTCTGTTACTTCTCGCTTCACTTCGCCTCCGCCGGCCATTTAGAAACCCGAATCAAGTAGGTCTGCCTGTCGGGGCTGCAATGCCCCACTTTGCCGAGCCGCATCATGCATGCCTCGGAGTTTTCCGAAAAATGCCGTTCCCGCCCCCAAAAACCCCCCAAACCGCGCCCAGAAATGCCCCTTCATGCAGGCGCAGCTGAAAGTGGGGAAGGCTGCACCAACATCGCATCCATCCTCCAGCAGGGGAATTTGAGTCGTGAGGGGGCCGTTTTCCCGCCCGAAAACAGGCCAACTCCATTAAAATGCCCCCAAAATTTTTTTGGGATGCTATGAAGCTTAAGCACATGATTTATAAACAAAGAAGCCAAAACTTTAGTATTTGGTAACCCTTATTACCTTGAGAAATGGGTAAATAGGAAGTCTATTGAAAGGTGGGGCCAGGCTTTTTGGGAAGGGGGAATGATGGAGAATCACTCAAATTTAGGCGTATTTTAAAACCAAAGGTAGACTAAAAAAAAACTAACAAAATAAAAAAATTAAAGTCTAATTTTTAGAAAACAAAACAGAACAATCAGTTATATGAAAAAGAATCTGCAGAACTAAACAAACTAAAAGTTGCAAGCAAATTGATGTATGAGATAGCTAAAGGATTTCTACAAAAAAATTTACCCATATTTAAAGCTTAGTGGGTAGTGAGATATGGAACCTGAAATCAAAAGTTCAAAACATTGTTGTCAAAGGATCCACGCGCCCTTTTTCCCAGGGCGCGGGCGCATCCTGCCCCCCCCCCACAGCACTGTGACCCCTATCGGGTTGCGGCACGCTCTTACCCCACCTTTCCACAAGCTCTTACCCACCTCGCTCCCTTTTGTAGCCTCTGTCCCGCGGCGCGCGCGCCCCCGCTCCAAGGCCGCGCCGCCCGGGATGTTAAATGAAAAAAGGGCCCGGCACCGGAAATTGGCTATTGCCGGTCACGCCCCATTTAAGCCTGCCTCTTTTCCCAGTACCTCGCCGGGTCTTTATGGCCCTTAGCCTATTGAAAAGCATTCCCAAGCCTTGTTTTTTGATTACCGGTACCGAAACCGTTTGCCTCCGTCCTTTGACCACGAATCTTGCCGCCTGCCCTGACCTTCTGCCCCGTGCACGACTACAACCATAGCTGCCTGCCCTGACCTTCTGCCCCGTCCCCCACTACGAGCCCGCCACCGACTTGTTTCCTCGCAAAAACCTCGGGGCCCCGCAACAATCCGTCAGGGGTAACACCTGGCAAATCCCCCGCAGCAATCCACCCGCTTTGTGGCGGGTCTGGTGAAAAAACCGGGGCCTCTTAATTCCCCCCTGGCGTGGCTTCGCCACGCTTGCGGGGCCAGAGGATCCACTATCTCCAACCGTGACAGCAAAATCAGGCCATGGATCCCACCAAGAGTGTCATTTTACCGAGCATCTCCAACATCACCACCTCGTGGTCAAGCAATCGAAACAGATCACTCAGCAAGCGGCATCAGCTATCCATCAGCTTCCTACCTAGTGAAGCAGCGCCAGCTCATCGCCACTCAGCCAGCAGTAGTACGTAGACTGCGTTGTCTCTCCCGTGGCAGTCGCTCTAGTCGGTCCGTTAAACTACCATTGTCCCATGCTGACCCAAGTTTTGATGGGAGGACCCCAAAGGCCTGCTAGGGCGCTTCAATCACCCAGTGCTCCTTCACTGGACACTTATGGCTGGTCTCAGTTCACATCGGAAACGGATCCACAGGTGGCCTTACCGTGGTTCAATCTCCTCTCAGGAAAAGCCCTTGGATCCTGGGGCAACTCCCACACTGGACCGATGCGCGATCCGGTCACAGGCTGATTTGACGACATTTTCTGCAGGAGTTCCGCATTGCCTCTCTAGGAGCCTAGCCACGCTGTCCAGACCGCCTTAATATGAACCGCCAGCAAGGGAACTCCTCCGTAGGTTACTACGCTCTGTGCAATTCCACACATTAGTAACGGAATAGGCTTTGTGAACGAGATTGCAGGCGTTGTGCGCCCACCTTCTAAAGAAAGGTTGTGCGACCATCCATAATTAAGGCACTGTGCTCTCTCTCGCCCGGGGACCCTCCGTCTTCATTAAGCGAAGAGGTCGATCCACCTGGCAACCCGGAATGAAACCCATTTTGGCGTGGGAGAGAACTTTAGGGAGGCTCCCCAAGCAGCATGGAACACAGATCCGAACACAATCTGTGTCTACCTTCGTCGCGAGTAGACGTCCATGTGTTTCTTTGGCCTCCACAGCCCATGCGCTTCCCAGCCAGCCGTGGTAATGAGGCCAAGCAATGAGAAATAGTAGCCCACCCCTGTCTCCGTGCAGGAAAACAACAAACGACGTAAGGAAAACCTATAGCCTCTACTGCGTCAACCCTCAGAAACCATCTCCTCAGGGGGGGTTAGCCCGCGGATACCGTCCACAACTCCGGGAAAACAGACGCAACCTAGGAGTTTATTTTGAGTGGGAGAGGACGTCCCTAGGTGAGAGCACCCCCTCTCCTACTTTGTACATACACCAGTCCTGGGTTGGACCTGGCCAGACCCACTTCCAAGCCTCACCTTCTTGAGACTCAGGAGTGTGCTAAAATTTCTTGGACACGGTTCTGGTGTCTCAACATAATCACCCCCGTGGCTCCTCCTGGAGAGAACCTCTAGGCCTATCTCTCTCAGTGGGGAGATCCTGAGCCGATCCAGTCCCGTTACCGTACTGAGGCCATTTTACCTTTCAAGTTGGGGGAGCCACTTCATAAGGAAAAGACTTCATTTTACCGTGGTTAACCCCGTCTTCCTTCCTCGTCCATCCTCTGGGCTTTCCGTGGCTGGCAATGCCCATTCTCCGGTACTCAACTGGCAGACGGGCGCGCAAAAGTCCTGCAATGGGGGATAGAGGAATGTTGTCTCGCTGTTTGGTGCACCATCGCCCGGTGCTTACCGCTTCTCCTGTACCGACTAAGCCTCTAGCGGTCTTCCCCTTCTCCAAATCAAGAGTATGCTGACGTCTTCTCCGAGAGTAAGCCGAGTCCTTACCTCCTCTTCGTCCCTACGACTGCCCTATTGACCTTCAGCCTGAACATCATGCCACCACGGGGCAGGAGTCTACACCCTCTGCTGAGCGTAGACCCTTGGCCAGATGTCACGCCTACAAACCAGGAGACTCCCATGAAGGGGTTATTATTCGAAAAGTCCTCCCTCTTCCTGCCTGGTGCCGGGTTCTTTTCTTCTTGTAACAAGTAAGGATGGAGTCCCTGCAGTCCATTATCGATTACCGTGGTCTCAACAAAATTCACCATAAGAATCGATAACCCTTACTCGTTAATTACCGTACGATTTGACCGGTCTTCCCGCGGGAGGCAAGATTTATACTCCAAACTGAACCTACGTTGGAGCTGTATAATCCCTTAATTCATAATTCTTGTGAGTAGAGAACCGCATGAAACCGCCCTTTCAATACGCGTGATGCGGGCTACTTCGAGAGTACCTTGGTCCTTGCCCTTTGTGCTCTGCAATGAGCTTCCAGCAGTTTTCCAGAGTTCGTTCAACGACTATTTCCGGGACCTTCTGATATTCCTGTGTCCGATGTCTATCTGGACATATTTGCTAATTTTCCCCCTCCTCCCCGATCCAGAATCCCATATCAGTCCATGGAACTCAGGTCCTTCAGGTCGTTTGAGGGCTAACTGCCTCTATGACCAACTCTCGAAAAAATGATCTGTTCCATCAGCAAAAAGCCATTCATTCCTCGGCTACATTTAATTTCGGACAAGAGCCTGCAAAGGAGGATCCTGCACAATATAGTCTGCGACCCGGCAATGGCCAAGATCCGTGGGCGCTCCGAGCCATACAGAGATTCCTGGGCTTCGCCAACTAATTATAGACAGTTTGTGCCGCACTTCTCCCATGACTGGTATCTCCTATAGTGGCATCTTAACCGCAAAAAAAGTGCCGTAATCCTAGGTTTTGGCTACCAGCGCGCGGAAGAAGCTTATCCTGAACTAAAGTCTACATTCTCTGCCTCCGCCCCGGTTACTCACACGACCGGTACACAGAAAAACCTTCTTTTTGTGGTCGATGCCTCCACTGTGGGAGCCGTGAAGCTGGTACTTCAAACATGGCCCCAATGGCGCAGGGACCCTCAGCAAGTGTAGATTTTTCTTTTCTCAAAAACCTTTTTCCTTCGCGCTGAGAGAAAATCATGATGCTATCGGAAGACGGAGCGGGGAAAAAAGGAATTACTGGCATCAAGAGCGTGGCCCTAGAAGAAATGGCGCTACTCCTGGAGGGGCTCGACGACCCGAGTCAATATTTCACCGACCAAAATAAACCACCTCTACCTCCGAGACGGCCCAGCGTCATAAAACCCTCGCCAGGGCACGATGGACTCCTGTTTATTTTCTAGGTTTAACTCCATGATTCATTTCTCGCCCAGCGGAGAAAAACGTCAAGGCCGATGCCCTCTCACACCAGTGCCTCTGACTGGTATGAGACGAATATGCACCACGTCATATCATCCCTCCCCGAAAGGCTAATCCTCATGCTGCCCACATAGTAATTTGCAGAGCGTATCCCTCCGGACAAGACTTACGTGCGCCCGGCTCTACAAAAGGGAAAATACCGGGTTGGGGACAAAATTTCTCTCGAGTGGCAAAGGGCACCAGGGGGTGAAGAAAACTTACTCTCTCATCTCCCTTTCTTTTTGGTGGCCCCCTCTGGCCAAAGACGTTTTATGAATTTGTTTGGGGTTTTGGGGGCACCTCGGTTGGGCCCCCAACAAGTCCTCCCCCTCCAAGCCGGCGCTCTGCTGCAATAACTAAATATTCCCATTTTCCTGGGCCCACGTTGGGCCCTGGGTTTTTATTACGGCCCCCCCCTTCCTCTGGTAATACCCCCGGATTCTAGGTTTGTCACGGGTCTTTTTACTAAAATTTTTCCCAATTTTTTTCCTCTGCCGGTCCCACCCTCTCCCTCGTTTGGCCGGCATAATTTTTTTTCCAAACAAAAATTTTTTTTGGGTTTATGGGTGCCCCACCATAATTCTCTGACCGGTTTTTTTCAATTTGTTTTTTTTTTTGGTTCTGGACTCCCCTGTTTAAACCCCTGTGACCCCACCTCCCAAACCTTCGCCCCCATCTTCTCGGGCCCCGGGGGTTTTAGCTTTGCAGGGAAACGCCGCCTTTTGGGAAAACCAAAGGGCCCCTTTTGACACAGGTTTTTTCTGTTTTTTTCCTGCTTGAAACCATTTATTAAGGGACCCGGGGATAGAAGAAAACAAACATAAACAAAAACCTCGCCGTCCCGGCCACTAACTACACAAATGTTTCAGATCCCTCTCTCACAAGTGAACAGGACCTAAAATTTCCCGTTTTCACAAAAAAAACCCTTTCCCCAGTCTCCCCCGGGGGTGGTTTTTCCCGGGTTTTTCCAAGCCTCCGGGGCCAAAGCCTCTCACCAGCTCCCCTGCTGCTCCAGGTTCTGGCAGCAACCACCCCCCCTGAAAATCTGAAGGGGGCCCGGGTTTTTTATAGGACGCCCGGCCCCAAACCTAAATGGGGGCCTGGAACATTTGGGGGGGTAAAAAACGCCCACACCAACGGAAATTTTCTACTCCCAATAAAACCAATTTTCCCGGAACGGCTGAAAGCCAAACTAATCATTTTACAAATTTGGCCCAAAACCCCTTTAAGTGGCTGACAAAAAATACAGGGTGGCTTTTTATCCCCCCCAAGGCCAGGTTTTCCGGGGGGCCCTTTGTAAAATACCCCCTCTGGTAAATCTTCAACCCAGTGGGAGCAACAGGGAACTAACATGTAGCCAAATTTTGGGCACAAAACGCTTTCCCCCTTTTGAATAAGGGCCCTAGTCCCCTTTTTTACGTTGCCCAACCTTTCCCCCCGGGGTCCCAAAACTCTTACAGAGGGAAAACGGTCTCACCCAGCTTTGTTTTCACTTGGTTTTTTTGGGGAAGGGACGTCCTTTTCTCCAGGAAAATCCCTTTTTTTCCCCCTCTGTTCCATAACACCAGGGGCATACAGCCCGATTTCTGCGGGCAGGGAAACAGAGTCCCCCAAATCCCCCTCAAACTTTTTCCCCCTTAGCACCTGTTGCACGGGCAACACTCCCTCACATCATCAGGGGAAGAGACTACATTGTCCAAAAACCAGCTCAGCCGTGGGCTCATACCAAGCCTCACCTCATAACGCAACAGACCGTTTACCGCCACTTACTACAGATGGCCTGACATATGTACGCTTTTACTTGCAGGATGGGCCCCCACCTTCAGGCTGCATGCTGACATTCACAGGAGTACTCCTGATAACTCCAACACCAGCACTAAACCTGCCTTATAGCCTTCTCCCATACACGAGTCCCTTGGCATTGGGCCCACTGGGCAGTGTCTTCACTAATTTGGGTTTCCTATAAGCAAAAGGCCCCTGGTAATCCCCGCAACCAAAACTAGCAGCACAGGAAGCAGTAGTGACACCACACCTCTCCCGGTTGATATCCACCCTGGCCTCAAGGGGCGTACCTAGCCAAAACCCACTACCTCTTGGTCTGCAGATCAGAACAACCTCAATTTCCTAACCCTAGCTCCACCTCTGGCTCCAGCTGCACTGGTTCCTACCAGGGAGAATCTGGTCTACTCCCTGACCTCCTCAGTGATGGTAACCTCCACTGCAGTAGGACCGCCTGTGGCACAATGTACCTCTATGTCCCCCTTAACCTGTAGGTCAGTGATTACAGGGTTATTACAGACAATCGCAACATCAAGGAAAGCCCTGCTGATGACCTCAACCTCCTTACCAGGTGGGTTTCTAATGTCTGTGGACTCGCTTGTCCCTCCATACATATGACTTACAGCCCGTGGGAAACCACAGTCACGGTCCCCGTATCCTCCCTTTCATGCATTACCCTTTCACATTACCGGGTTCCTGGTCTCACCCTGAGCTTTACAGCCCATGACAGGTGTTTGACTTGTGTGACCACTTGAGGAGGCTTAAAATTGCACTATAGGGGGCCCACAAACAATGCAAAGAAAACCTCACCACAATCACAGGCCTGCAAATTTTGGTTTGAGTGTCCCCCAAATTGGCAACCTCCAAACCCCCACTTTAAACTCCCAAGATGACCTTACCGGGCACCATCCCCGGGGGTCAGAGGATTCCCTTCCCCTGTGCACCCCTTTCTCACGGGCGCTTTCTAGCAGCAGACCCTGGGCATAAAAGGGGTGGGGGATGTTTTTTTTACATCCCCTTATACCCATCTAAAGGGTGGAACTCCCCCGCTTCCACCGGGGAACCTCCTTTGTTTTGCCCCCAAAAATTAAACCCAAATGACTGGGGGAAAATTTGGCAGCACATTGATAACGGACATCAGTAATAACCATTTTGGGCTATTCCCTTTTAATATTTCTCCCCTCACATACACCACTCGGGCCCGGGTTTCACATTGGGAAACTCATCCCCTTTTTTTTCCCCTTCCGTAGGTTCAAGGATATTTTTTGCAAAAATGGCACCCAAACTCCGTTCACCCCAAAACCACAGGACAAAAACCTCTGAAAATACTTTTAATATGTTTTCCCCCAACCCTGTAAGGAAAATTATCAGCTGCCTCAGAACCAGGCTTTTCCCTTTACCATCTGGGGTTTTAAACCCACTCACCTCCTCTCAGTGGGGATCAAGCCACACCCCCTCGTGGTGTCCCACCCTCCCCTCCTTCCATCACTGCATCTTTTGACAATGGAAAGAAAAAGCTACTGGAAAACCCAAAAAACCCTTGAGGCAAGGGGAATTTCCGTAAAAACTAAAGGTGCCCGCACACATTTTCCTACACGGGTATCTGGGGTCTCATTCAGCGGGCATATATTTTCAGAGTCGGACCCCCACCCCTTTAAAAAACATCCCTCACCCTTTTGAAGGAGACGAACCCTTCCCAGGATCCCCCTTTTTTTCCCTTTCCGGGCCCTGCACACTAAAACAAAAGCCCCCATTCCAACACAGTCGCACAGAACGGGTGCCTTTCAATCCCTGGGCACGTTTACCGGGATTTGCAGGCTCAATCGGGTACACACAGTGCGCGGGGGGCCCCCTGGAAAGCACTTTCCCCAGTTTGACTCCAGACACTTCACACAGAACTTCGGGAAACCCGAAACCTCATTTTTTTTTTAAACAACAGAAGGTGCAGGAAAAACCATTTTGCAAGGGCAACCACTTTAACTCCCCCTTTAGTCAGTATGTTAAACCCCAATGTCCCCAAATTTGTAAATCCCCCCAAGGACATCCCCACTCTCTGCAATAGACTCAGCACTGTTAAAAAAAGACCTCGGGGGGCCCCCTTAGCTCGCCCTCCCGTTAAAAGCGGGGGCTGGCATTGCTTCAGGAGCTAGTTAACACTGGGTTTTTCCCTTCGCTATCCCGACAGCCAAACCCCCGGGGAATGCCTGAGCTGCTCTCCTCTACTGTTACAACATTTTAAAAGAAAGGTTACACATTGCAGAAACCCAAATCCAAACTCGGGTAAACCCCCACCAACAACCCCCTGTTTCAGGTAGGGGGACAGACCCATCCTTTCCCGGCCCCCTTTTTTCTCCCCTTAGAAACCCTTTAAAACAGGTAATATAGTGCATATGTCCTGTACAAGAGTCCATAGACTTTCCAGTCCAAAATATGCGTCTCACCCACATCATCTCAGGCCCTTTTTAGATGACCACTCTGGCCCTCCCTCTCAGGTAGCGGCACCGCATACTCCCCGGGGGACTTCCCCGGAACATTTACTTTCCTCTGGGCCCGAACCCAAGGAAATTGCCCACAAGTGCTCAAAATGGGGGGGAAATCTCTTCCAATAAACCCCCCCCGAACTGCAGGTTTTTTTCGCAAACCCTAAACCAATGGACACAGTCCCACAACAGGGTTTTCCAAAAAGCATAGGAAAAAGTCTTTTCCGGAGTCTGGTTTTGGGGCCTCACACTGGGGGCGATGGTCCGGGTTTCACTTTAAACCTCCTAGTGGCAACCATGTCCCACCCACAGGGGGGAGACCTTTCCCCTCCAGCCAATGGGCCTCCGGGCAGCAGTCCTCTTCCCCCAGATGGGAGGGCCCTTTAGGAGCACATCCCGCTTGAAGGCCGCTCCCCGTACAGCTCCTTCTGCCGAAAAGGGGGGGCGGGTTTTTTTTTCGTTAGAGGTTTATTGCCCTTTTCAACGATGAGATCCCTGTTCTTTGCCCTCTCCCTTCCCTTTAACTTGGCTCAGCCCTTTGGGGGCAAACCCCCGTCCTCACAGCAACAGGACAACCTTTTGCACATTTTCCCCTCTGCCAAAATACAGAACAGAGTTAGGGTGGTCACCCTTTGGGAACGTAAACCCCCAACCAGTGTCTCTGGGGATTCAGATACCGGTTTTGGCTTTGGGAACCTCTTTTTACTGCTGGCTGGGGGGTCCCCTCGCACACCAGCTCAAAAATGTCCTCCCCTATTCCAAGAACAAAAATTTCCCGGGGAGCAGGTTGTCTCTTTACTGAGGTGCTACCCTGTCCCCTCCAAGACGTCCCCCTTTAAGCCAAGGACCCAAAATCTCTTGCTCCACTGCAAACAATGAAACTGCTGGCCCTTTAAAATCTTGGCTGCCCAGTCCCATGCACTTTTACACGTGCCCACGTCTATTTGCCAACCAGGTCTATTCATGGGCCCAAATTAAAGGGCCCCCACCCCCCCACCATATGTGACCAAATCCCCATACCTTCGGGGCCTTCCTTTTGGGTCGGCCCCCGGGGTATTCAGCTCGCGGATCGCTGTCCCCTTGGGAAAAACAGAGGGCACTCTGACACGGGCTTCGTTTATCTTTGGGTTGACCAGTTTTATTAAGGCACAGGGTAAGAAGAAAACATACATAAAAAAAACCTTTGGCGTCTGGCCACTAACTACACAAAAGTAAAAGAGTCCCCTCCCACTGTGAACAAGGGAACCAAAGGGCCAGTCCCCCACAAAAAACCCTTTTTTTTTCCCAGTCCCCGCTGGGGCCTGGGTTCTTTCCCAAACCTCGGGGCCAGAGCCTTTTCTCTCCAGCTCCAAATGCTGCTCCAGGTTCCGGCATCAACCCCCGCCCCCCTGACATTTTAAGGGCCCCCTTTTTATAGGGCGCCCATGCCCTATCCAAAATGGGGCCTGGGAAAATGGGGGGTAACCCCCCCCCGGGAAAACGAAATTTTCCCACTCCCAATAAGACCAACCCAGGAAACCCGAAAAGCCAAACTAATTTGTATACGTTGCCAACCGCAATTTGAGTGGGTACAAAACATACACTGGGTCTTCCCCCCAAGGCCAGGTATCCTTGGGGGCAAAGTTTTTATATACCCCCCTGGTAAAACTCCACCTAGTGGCACAACAGGGAACTACATGTACCAGTCTGGGCACACCAAAAACAAGTAAAAAATTGGGTTTCTCCTCACCTATTTACCCTCCGTCCCCAAAGGGCCCGGGTTTGGGGAAAAGGGTTTAAACCCAAAACGACACCTACTGCGGTACTTTGTTTCTGCTTGTCAGGACGACTGGGCTAATCTGTCACCCTGGGCAGAATTTTCTTATAATTCATTAGACTCCGAGTCTGCCGGTGCCGCCACCTTTTTCATTGTCTACTGGCGCCCACCCCTCCCCCTCTCTGTGCCCTCGGAGGTCCCGGCTGTGGAAGATTTGGTCCAAAACCTGACTGCCATTTGGAACCAGACACGCCAATCTCTACTCCGGGCTTCCGCTCGTAACAAGATACAAGCTGACAGGAAGCGAAGACACCAGTAATTGGCTATTGCTGGTCACTGCCCCTATTTAAGCCTGCCTCTTCCTAGTGACCTCGCCGGATCTTTAGTGACCTTAGCCTATTGAGCAACCATTCCTAAGCCTTGTTCTAATTACCGTGTACCGAACTGTTTGTCTCCGTCCTTTGACCACGAATCTTGCCGCCTGCCCTGACCTTCTGCCTGTCCACGACTACGAACCATAGCCGCCTGCCCTAACCTTCTGCCTGTCCCCGACTACGAGCCTGCCTACCAACTTTGTACCTCGCTACACCTCGGCTGCCTCTGCAAGCAAGTCACGTAAGGGGTAGCGACCTGGTAGACTCCCGCTGCAGCAAGTCCATCCCGCTTTGCGGCGGGCTCTGGTGAAAACCGGGAACCACTTAGATTCCGCTCCCTGGCGTGGCTTACGCCATCACTTGCGGTGGTCCAGAGGGTCCACTATCTCCAACCGTGACAGTTGTTACCCTTTTGCTTGGCACTGTACCACGAAGGCCATTAGTAAGACCTTGCCAACAGGTATTTAATACCAACGATACCTGGATGTCCTGCTAACACAGAGCAGTGAATCTCCTCCAGCCCCCGGAGACGGAGATTGGGGGCACAAATAACTTATCCGCAGGAGTGTTAATAGGTGCCAGATCATGAGAATTGGCAGTAAAGGTAGCCAGATCTGGACTGATGGCCACAATCACAACCTCAAGGAACATTTTTTATCAGGAATGGACTGGCACAAAAACTACGGGGCAATGCATCAGTCTTCACATTTTTGGTGCTAAGACAATAGGTAACTATGCAATTGAAGTGAGTAAAGAACAGTGCCCAGCGAGCCTGCCTGGGGATAAGTCACTTGACACTATTCAAGTAAAGCAAGTTTTTATGATCAGTGATCACAGTTATTGATATTATTATACAGTATTTGGCCCCCTCAAGGAAGTGGCCTATTTTATGGCCAGGAGTTCACAATTACCAACATCATAATAGCATTTAGGGGAGGAGAACTTCCTCGAGAAGAAGGCCACAGGTTGTAGGTGGATAAGGGACTCAGGTCCCTGAGACAAAACAGCTCTCACCCCCACTTCAGAAGCGTCAACTTCCACCACAAAAGGACTATCCAGATCGTGTTTGATTAACACCAGAGCATTGACGAAGCATTTTTTAAGTTGTGTAAATGCTTGTTCTGCCTCCGGGGACCAATGAACCAGGTCAGCCCCCTTTTTGGTGAGATCCATCAATGACTTAGCTAAGACCGAAATTTTTTTTAATAAATTTATGGTAGTAATTGGAAAACCCTGAGAAAGGTTGGAGGCCCTTGAGGCTCGTAAGGCATTTCCAATTATCAATAGTGGTGACCTTGAGTGGATCCATGCAAAAGGACTCTGGGTTAATTGCATAACCCAGAAAAGTAACTTTTTGGACTCCAAGCAGGCACTTCGACAACTTGTCAAACAGATTGTTCTGACGTAACCTTAATGGCACATTTCTGACATGTTGGACATGAGTGGCCCGATTGGAAGATAAGATTAAGATGTCACCCATGTATATCACCATATATCAGCCCATGAGATCTCTAAAGATATCATTAATGAACTGCTGGACGACTGTATGCGTGTTACACAACCTGAAGGGCATGACAAAGTATTCAAAATGTCCCTCCAGGGTGTTGAACGCAGTCTTCCCTCATCCCCCTCTTTGATCCAAATCAGATTGTAGACCCCGCAGTCATCAATCTTAAGAAAACAACGGACGCTTACAATCTGGTTAAACAGATCGAGGATCAATGGAAGGGGGTACTGTTTTTTAACCGTAATGTTGTTCAATTCTTGATAGTCAATATAGGGTCTAAGACCCCCATCTTTCTTATTCACAAAAAATAATCCAGCCCCTACTGGGGAATTGGAAGGACGGATATGTCCCTTGTGAAGACTATCCCGTATGTAGTCACACATGGCCTCAAGATCGGGAGAAGACAAATTGAAGATCCGTCCTTTGGGGTATTTTGATCCAGGAAGGAGTTCAGCACTACAGTCATAAGATCTATGAGCAAAGAATTAGAGTGGGAGGAGCATTGAGGACCCCATTTAATCAATTCTCCATTGTTCCAGTCAAAGATGGGTTATGATCCCGTAACCAAGGGAGTCTCAAAATAATATCTGACGATAAATTGTTAATGACAAAAAAAACTAAAGTCTCAGAACGGATAGAGCCAACCTGCAAATATAACTGGAGGGTTTTGAAGCTGATCTGTCCTCCCGCCAATGGAGTAAAGTCAGCTCCCGTAATGGGAAAAGGATGATTTGGCTCCACCAAGTCCAGGCATAAGGTCGACACGAAAGCAAAATCAACAAAGTTCGCAGCCACCCTGGAATCAACCAGAGCTTGTCCAGATACAGACTTAGAATAAAAAAACAAGGACACCAGCAATAATACTTTTGAAATAATCTTGGAAGATACTTGGCTGCCTGAGTGTCTCCTCCCACTACCACTCAGGCACTGAAGTTTACTGGCTGGGACCTGGGTTTGGTGGGGTAGTTCCAAAGAAAGAGACCAGGTTTGCCACAGTACAGACACAGGGCGTTTTTCATGTGGTACTCCCTCCTGGTTTTAGCATCCATGGCCCCAAGTTGAATCGGCTCCTCTCCCAGAATAGAAGGGGAAGAGACAGGTTTAGTAGACTAGGAAGAAAATGACAGAAACGAATGGTTGGTCAGGTCCTGATTTTTCCCTTTTCCTCTCCTGGATCCTGTGGTTGAGACGGACCGCAAGGGCCATAGCCTGTTCTAAGGTACTGGGGTTGACCCAGACATCTTTGATGGTGTCGGATAGGCTCTGTCTGAACAGGACTTTTAACGCTGAATCACACCAACCACCCGTCACGCACCACTTGCAGAACTCGGTGCAATAATCCTCAGTAATCCTCGATCATTTATGCTTGATCCAAAATTCAAAAGCAATATCTGATTTTCCTTGATTGATTTTCAGCAATTTTAAAAATATTATTACTTTTGTCAGTTTCAAATTAGTTCAGTGACCATTGTGGATTTTTCTTTCTTTAATGAAAGAGTACCAATAATTTTGTCCATATGTGTACATTAAAGAAAAGACTAAAATATAAAAGGCAAGGGAAATATAATGAAACTTGTCATTATTACTGAAGCAAAGTTTAGTTATAAGTTGTGTTCAACAAAAAAGGAATCCTAAAAAGTCCATATGGATTCGAAAAACTTAATCTATTAAAATTTCTGGAAGACATTCCATTTCTTTCATCTGTGAGTAGAGGCCCAAGGGTGACGGTGGAGATTTACTTTTCCAGAATCAGGCATCTGGTTGCTGTTAGGATGTATAAAAGTAATGTGGAGGATTTACAACTCATAATACATAAAGGTACATTTAAAAGAAAAAACAATGGACACAAAGGAGCCCAAATTCATGTTACTGCCTGCAGAAGAGTTGTAATTTCAACCTAGAAATTATTTTTTTAAGTCACACCTAAATAGTAATGTAGCAGAGCATGTGATACATTGTAATTTTGTATTAATATTCTTTGATGAACATGAACAGCTCTGCTTGCCTCCAAATTGACATAGTTTCTAATTGATCATATAAGCATGTCAAATTAAAACTTCCAGGGTCAAATAGTTTTTGACATATCTCAGAGATAAAACAACATAACTGGTAGGTTACAAAACTGAAGAGGTAGATAGGGATCTTCACTTAAAATAACAAATCTGCACAAAGGAATAATAACACCTATTCAGTAGCTTAAAGTGACTGGAAAGTGAGTCCATTCACAAAATCAGCAAATCTAACCATGCTTTAAATAGAGACAGCAGCAGCTAAAGGGAAGACAGATGGAGGGAGCTCCCTCTGTGTGCATCGCCCCCCGCGGCATGACCGTGGGTTGCTGATGCTCTCCCCAGCAACACTAAAGCCTAACAAAGACTTCCAGGTTGCCTATGAAGTCACTAAGCCCTGTCATGCCCAGAAGTCTCGGCTGGGCATTGTGATTGACAATAATACATAGCAGTACAGCTATGCACTGCTATGTATTGAAACAGTGATATAAAGATCACTGATTAAAGTCCCTTATGGGGAGAAGTAAAATAAATGTTAAAAAGTAAAAATAAAAAAAAAGTAAAGCACAAAACAATAAAGTAAAAACACATACGCCGTCTTCTTTACTGTTACAAATGTCAATCACCCCAAAAAATATATTTTTTTAAATAAAATACGCATATTTCATATCATCACATGCGTAAACCTAGAATATAAATCTGTTACATTATTTACACTGCAAGATGACTGCTGTAAACAAAAAGGGACAGAATTGGGATAAAATGGAAAAAAAAGCGATCAATAAGTCATAGAAATGCCAACGTGGTACCAATAAAAACGTTAATTTGTTCCGCAAAAAAAAAGCCCTTATGCAGCTCTGTATACAGAAAAATAAAGAAATTATGGCCATCAGTATAGAGGAAAATAAAAAATTATGGCTATTAGAAGACAGCAATGTATAAATATTATTTTACACAATAAAAACACTTGTAAAAAAAAGTGCTACAACATAAAAATACTATATAAATTGGATATCGCCGTAATTGTATTGACTCACAGAGGAAAACTAATATGTTACGTATACTGCACGGTGAGTGCTAAAAATAAAAAACACTACTACGATTGCAGTATTTTCTTCAACTTGCCTCTTAAAAAGGTTTAAAGGCAATCAAAAAGTCTTGTTGAACCACACCAAAAAAATGGTACCAATGAAAAAAACAAGCCCCTACATAGCTCAGAACACACAACAATAATCAAATTATGGCTCTGCAAGGTGATTCAAAAACGTGTTTTCTTTGTTGAATAAAAGTGTTTTCATTATGTAAAAGCAGTAAAATATTCTAAAAAATATATAAATTTGGTATCGCTGTAATCATATTGGCCTGCGGAGTAAAGCTAGCATGGTGACCTCTGTAAAAAAAAAAATAAATAAACAACACTACCAGGATTTCTTAATAAAAAGTGATCAAAGCATTATATAAACCCCAAAATGAAAACCAATGAAAACGTCTACTCATCCTGCAAAAACAAGTCCTTATATAGCTGTCAATCTATGAAGACAGAAAAACGCAATTTTTTACAAATGTATTTCTATTGTATAAAAGTAGCAAAGCATAAAAAACTATATAAAATTAATATCATTGTAATTGTAAGGGCCGCATAGTAAAGTTATCATGTCATTTATACCGCACACTGTAAAAATTAGACCCAAAAACAATGGTGGAACTGCGTTTCTCCCCACCCCTCAATTTTCACAACCACATGCTAAAAAACACCTGTGGACCCAATATGCTCAATACCCCGGTAACGAGTATCCCTGCAGCCCTTGGTCCAGGCTGCGGGCGCTCTCGTGTCCCTACACCTTCCCCTAGTGCGGGGGCTCACTTGTGCCCCCGCGGCGTTACACTTACCCAGCCACGCTCCTGCTTCCCCGCGGTCTTCTGCCGACGGGCGCGCGCATCCCCGCTCCTTCGGGCGCGCGCGCGCGCCAGCTCTCTTACATTTAAAGGGCCAGTGCACCGGTAATTGGTTGATTGCCGGGCGCTGACCCTATATATTGGTAATGCCTCCAGCACGTCTCCGCTGGACCTTTAGTGCTAGTTGCCTACAGAGAAAGCGTCTATCAGAGTCTCGTCCTGATTTCCGTGTACCGAACCTTCTCGCCTACGTCCTACGACCACGAACCTCTGCCGCCTGCCCTGACCTTACCACCTGTCCCCGACTACGAGCTTGTCTTAACGATTCTGTACCACGCTATACTTCGGCTGCCACTGCAAGCAAGTCATGTCAGGGGTAGCTACCTGGTAGACTCCCGCCGCAGTAAGTCCATCCCGCTTTGCGGCGGGCGCTGGTGAAAACCGGGACCTACTTAGACTCCGCTCCCTGGCGAGGCTTATACCACCGCTTGCGGGGGTCCAGTGGATCCACTACCATACCCGTTACAACACCCCTAGATGTGTTCCCTGGGGGGTGAAGAATCAAAAATTGGGTGACTTCTGTGAGGTTTCATCTGTCCTGGTACTTTGGGGGCTTTGCAAATGCGACATGGCACCCATAAAAATATGTGTTTCAAAGGCTAAATAGCGCTCTCTCCCTTGTACACCCTGTCATGCGGCCAATTAGCATTTACACTCACATATAGTGTATTGCCAAACTTGGAAGAAATTGCATAATATATTTTGGGATGCTTTTTTCCAGAATTCTTTGAGGAAATGAAAAGTTTTCAGCTAAAACTACAGATTGCTGGGGAAAAAAATTTTCACAGCCTATTGCTAAAAAAAATTGTGAAACACTTGTGAGGTCAATATACTCATTACACCTCTGTATATATTTCTTAAGTGGTGTAGGTTCCCAAACGAGGTCTTTTAAGGGTGCTTATTAAGTTTTAGCACCTTAGAGAGTCCGCAAACCTGAAATAGTGTATAAATAAAATCTTAATGAGACAGAGACCCCAGTCCAGTAGGTGCTCTTCCTACTCTGAGGCTTATGGTTATGTGAAATAGCGCATTGGGGCCACATATGGGATATAAAGTGAGTAGAGATGGGCGAATTTCTCAAAAATTTGATTCGGTGACTTCGCCGAATTTTCCGACAAAATTCGTTTCGGTCCGAATTACTTTGGCACAAATCGCGTAAAAAACAGCTATTTCCAGGCTGCACAGAGCCTGCAGAGTGCTGTAGAATGTTGTGCCATGCTTAAATATGCAGAGGGAGCTTGGTTTGGTCTTCATACAATGTTGTGTTTTAGTATGACACGCACATGACTGGCCGCCGCTCTTAGAATGGCTTCACTGTAAAATTCCTGGGCACTTAAGAGGGCAAAACTGATCAAAAAACTGAAGCGGGAATGTAGCCTGATAAAGTCATGGCAGCAAAAAACTGGAAAAAAACAAGTGAGAGCTCAGGTGGCCCAAAATCAGTGACAGAGTGTGGAGGTGGACGGCGGCAAACCACAGCAGCAAAGAGGTCAAGAGAGTGGCACAATGACATTTTGGAGGTGGCAAAAACAGGAGTAGGCCAAAGAGTGGCACAATGGGGGCACAGTGTGGAGGGCACGGCAGCAGCAGCAAAGAGGTTTAGACAGTGGCACAATAACATTCTGGAGGTAGCAAAAACAGGAGTAGGCCACAGAGTGGCACACAATGACACAGTGTGGAGGTCACGGCAGCAGCAGCATGAGGTCAGACAATGGGACAAAGACATTCTGGAGGGGGCAAAAACAGGAGTAGCCACAGAGTGGCACAATGACGGAGAGTGGAGGTGACGCGGCAGGAGCAACAGCATGAGGTCAGAGAGGGGACAAAGCACAGGTGGAGGTCACGGCAGCAGACATGAGGTCAGACGTACACAAGAATTCTGGGGGTGGAAAAAACTGGAGTAGGACATAGACTGGCACAATGACAAAATTTGGGGGAGGTCACGGGCACAGCACATGAGGTCAGCAGTGGCACAATGATATTCGGGAGGGTGCAAAAACAGGAGTACCCCACAGAGTGGCAAATAACACAGTGTGGGGGTTTTCGGCACAGCGCATGAGGTAAAGGAAAATGACATTCTGGAGGGGGCAAAAATGGATAGGCCACAGGGGCACAATGAACGTTGGGGGTCACGGACAGCAGCATAGGTCAGGCAGTGTCACAATGACATTCTGGAGGTGGAAAAAACAGGAGTAGGCAAGAGTGCACATGACAGAGAGTGGAGGTGACGACGGCGGCGGGGGAGAACGATGAGGTCAGAGAGTGCACAATAACAGTGTGGAGGGACCGCAGCAGCAACAGCAGCAGCACAGAAGTCATAGGTGGCACAATGACAGAGTGGGGGGAGGGGGTGCAATACCAGTCCCTGGAAAAAAAGGGGAAAAACTATCCAGAGGGCGGATCAGGGGGGTGGCGGCAAGAAAGTGGTGAGAGGTAGTTTGAACCCAGACCCCATTTTCACGTTTGGGTGAGGGCCCATGGTGATGAGTCCCTGCCCCCTAAGGCATTGGTGTGGGGAAAACCGGGGCCAAACCACCCCTGTTCATCTTGACAACGGTTATCGTTCCACATTTCCCGTGGAAAAGGGGGTTTTCCCCTTTGGGGAACGATGGCCCCCCCCGCATAAAACCCCTCTGATGCCACCTACGCGGGCAGGCAGCTTCTCCATTGAAAACCCGGGAAATTTGGGGCCCCCACCCAGTTTGGCTGCCCATTAGTCCGCGGATCTTCAAAGGGGGGTGGCAGAGTGCTGTCCAAGTAGGCCACCACCTGTTTGGTTCAGGGCCTGCCCAGTCCGCTGCTGCCAACCGCCCCCCACTAGGGGGTAAAGGAAGCGCTCATCAGTGACTCCAGACTTAGGTTGTGTGAGGAGCGGGTACTGCTCCCCCCCCCCCCCCCCCTTCCCCCCCACAGCCGCGGCAGTAGTACTGAGCGCTGAAAACCCCCCGGTTCAACCTGTAAGGAGGACAGCCGCACATGGGCAGCGGCCAATGACTACAGAGGTTTTCCCCTATTGTATTTGGTTTTTCCCCTCCTCTCAATGCTGGGAAAAAAGGCCCCTTTTTTGGACCGGTAGCGAGGGTCCAATAGGGGGAGAGCCAAAGTATCCCTAGCCGGATGGGGGACCTTTTTTGGGCGTCACTACCCGGGGAAAAATCAGCATGCTGGGGGCCCACTGCACAAGTGACTCTGAGGGGCCCCTGCCTCCATCCCCACTTATACTCCCACGGTGTTTGCGGGTCATCTGCCTCATCTTCCTCATTCCATTACCTTCCAGTGCTCCTGTCACCTGGTAGAAATCCACCATTCACCAGACAATGTTTTGCCCCCAAAACCTCCCCCTCCTCCAAATTTAGTCCACCCCAAAACTCCTGTGGCCACGAGATGAGTCCCCCGTCCCCAGTCCCCCCCCGACAGATTTTTCAGCATCTGTTCCAGGAATGAACAGGGGAATGACTTATTCATCCCATATCCTGGCACTGACAAAAAACGTCTCCCCTCAATGGCTCAAAAAGGGCAGGTGTCACCATGAGCTCCCGGGCTACATCAAAGTTACAAGGGGGAGAACTCCTGTCCCCCGGTCTCAAAAAACGTTAATGGCCTTTCCTGTTCATACGTCGGTAAAAATTTTGCAGGTGGAATTCCAAGGGGGAAACATCGCAACAAGTGTTTTGGGGGGGGCCGTTCTGCCGCTGAACCGCTCCCAGGGTGTTCCTGGCTTTTTTAGGAATGGATAAATGCATAACAGTTTCCTGGCCTTTTCAAATCTTCTGAAGATCGGTGGAAGACTCGGGAAATCTTTTCACAACCAGATGAACACATCGCCAGCAGGGCGCATGGCCCATCCCCCCGGTGCAGAGTGGACACCAGTTCCTCCCATTGTCTTCACCATATTTTCCGTTTGCATTGGCACGGAGAAAGCCAACATCGATTTCTTGCTCATGACGCGGAGCATTCCCCCCCTGTGTATTCGTTCCCCGGGGCAACCGGGTGTAGAAATTTGGTGAAAACCGTTTTGGCCCTACAATGTGGATGATGGAGCAGTACTTGTGGGGGCTGAGAGGGGGGTGGGGGTGGTGGAGAGGATAGGCGGCCCCTTTGGGCAGGACCCCGTTTTTTGGACAACGTGGGGGGAAAGCGCCGTTTGTCCAAGTTTGTTGGGGGGGCCTGGGCAGGAACCCTTTTCCCCCAGTGGGCCATAAAGGACTGTACTGGCCCTCACCGTAGTTACAGCCCAGATTTCCCGGCCTGCCGTGCACCTTGGAACAAACCGTAAGCTCAGGAGGCCCACCTCTGTTCTACATTTTATAAAGTGCTGGTACTGCCTTTTTGGAAAAAAGAAATTACGGTTGGAATTCTCCACCCGGTCGGCACAACCCATAAGTTCTCTAAAAGGTGCGAGCCCCACCATTTGGAAAGGGAGGGACTGCAGTACCAACAACTTGGACAGGCACGGCACTTCTCCCCCTTAGGAGGGTTGGAGCATATGTTGTCTCTTTGCAACGCCCGCTGAAACCCCCTCTGGTGCCATGAGTAGCGGGAGAGGGGCATCTGGACCGGGAGATGATGGCAAAGAGAAACACCCCTTCTCAGAGGTGGTGGACCTTACTGGCTGCAATGGCATGCGTCCATGGGCGCGCTGCGCTGTTGCCCGCGGCGGGTAGGTGGGCCACCACATTTAGCCCGTTTCCTTTTCCCCGGCCCCCCCCCCAAAGGTGACGCTGCTGTTTTGACGCAGGGCCCTGGTGCAGCGTTAGCCCCCTGGCCACGCTTCATTTCTGCCTACAGATTCTACATAACCCATTTCGGCTCCCCCTTTTCTTAGCAAAGAACTCCACACCCCCGAGTATCTGATTTTACCCCAACGCTCCCCACTGAGTGACTCTAACCCCCGCTGCCTCACTGAGCCCCCTGTGCCGCTTCTTTCTTGCACCCCGAAGCAGGTTTTTTAAATTGGCCCCACCCGCTGACTACGGCCACACAACCCCTTGTGGGGCGTGCTGGCCCGGCCCAAACTGACGCCCTCTTCTCCTGACGATGATGAAGCCCTTTTCCTCACCCGGCTCCCAAGTGCGGTCGGCACATCATCATCTATTTGTGTTTCATCGTCACTGCGTCCCCAACCATTTGGTTTAGAGGTGAACCCCCCACAAATGACCTCCCCTGCCACCTCCACATTATATTTGCCCCTCGCAAGAACAGGGGGTATGGACCCATTTTTCGTGCCAAGTACTCTGGACGCCCTCCTCAAATTTTTTATCCTCGCTTATAGTGGCGTGAGCCCCCGACCACATAGTGATCTTGGTGAGGACTGGGGTGGGACAGAGGTGGGTTGAGGCAGGGAGGGCCGCGCCCCGTCCGGGCATGGCAATAAGGGGTTTTGTTGACGTTCCCACCCATCTTGGCTGGGGTTTTTTCAGATGTCATTGGGAGGAAGGGATGACCAGTCAAAACCAAACAAGAACCTTGGGTTTGCGAACACCACACGGGCCCCTAAAAAGGGCAATTTTGGCTTCAGATGACCCCTGCTGCCACGTCCCCCGCTGTGCTGGGGACCTGGGGCCCCTCCAAGAATGTTTGGGGCATGCCACTGCAGGGAAAGCCGCCACCCCTCTGTTGACAAACGTTTTTTTTCAAAATGTACAACACGTTTTTATGAAGATATCTGTATAAGATAAAAACACACCCTGTAAAATTTCACCCAAAAGAACCCCAAAAGCTTGGGTAACCCTTGGATTAAATTGGGGCTCCACAAATGGCCAGGGGAAAAATTTACTTTAATGTGTTTTTTTTAAAAAACTGTGTATTTTTTCCCAAAAAAAAGCACAAAAAACTTAATTAACCCTTTGGATAGAATTTGCTACAGGCAAAAATTGCTTCTTTGGGGGGTGAAAAAAAAGGTTTTTTTTAGTGACCACAACAGAGAACAATGTTATTTTAACCCCGGATCTAAATTGGCCAAAGAAATACAAAACCAAAAATTTCCACTTTGTGCGTGTTTTCATGCGTTTTTATTTTAGGTACAAACAAGAAAAAACTTTTTAATTAACCTTCGGTTATGATTATGCACAGGAAAATGTATTTTTTTTGGGGGGTGAAAAGACGGTTTTTTTAGTGACCCCAAAAAGCAGAACAACGCTTAATTTAACCCCCCGGAGTAAATTTTCGCAAAAGAATTTTAGCAACCAAAAAAATTAGTGGTATTTGGGTTTTAAAAACCTGTTTTTTTTAAAAGAATACAACGGGAAACAGCTTTGATAACCCCTTGGGTATTTATTGTGCTGTGAGCAATTGCATTAAAAAGTATGCAGTGCATTGGACGACCTGGACTTCATTCCAATACCCCCCAAAATCAAATTAAAAGGGTTAAAGAGAAGCTCTCTGAGAAAAGCTGTGACACCCCCCAAAAATCGCTGTATAAAATTATTTCTTTAGTAAGAATCAAAGCAGCCGTGGCAGCACCTTTCCCCTAATCTAAGTGAGAGCGGTTGGGGGCTCCCACCCCCCCCCCACTTATATAGGGGTGGGGGTGACGTCACAAAATCCCGCCGCCCTGATTGGGCTTCACTCTGCACATCCCATGTAGACTTGCCCTTCTTCCTCCAAGTTTTTTTCCCCCTGTAACCCAGTGCCCCAGCCTTTTATCAATCAAAACACACTTCGTTCATCGAAGTACCCCAAATTTCGATTCTTTTCAGAACCGAAGTTTTCCTAAATTTTCTAACAAATTCCCCTTTTAGAATCAATTCGCCCATTCAGTGATAGGAAAGATTCGACCCACTTTTGTTTTTTCACTCTTTTTTTTTTGCACCATTTTGGTTCCCAAAAATTTTTCTTTTTTTTGGCCATTTGGCCCCCCGAAAAGAAAAAAAAAACAGAAATGTAGAATTTTTTCAAATTTTTTTAAGCAAAAAAAACTGAGTATCACAGGTCAAGTATTCGACCCTTTTGTGGCATCATTTTTTAACCCCAAAAGGCTGCCCATTTCCTTTGATCCCCTTGGAGGTTCTTTTTCCATATAAGATGCGGTTTTTTGTTGCTTGTTGGGGCCCCAAGCCTTTTAAAAATTCCCACGTGCATGTGAGAGCACATGAGAATCATGAGGTCTAAGGGACTGCCCAAGGAGTGGGGACAGAAATTGGGAAGCACAAAACTGGCCCAAAGGGTTTCAAAAAATTTCTGCAGCATCAAGGATCCTAAAGCAAGGGGCCTCCCATAATTTAAAAAAAGGGAAAAAGTTTTTGACGACCCCAAAATTGTTTAACCGGCCGTCCAGCCAAACTAAGCAATCTGGGAAAAAAACCCTGGGTAGAGAGAAAAAAAAAAAAACAAGATCACTGTGGCTGAGCCCAAATGCGTAGGGAGATGGGAGAAAGTTCCCCCAAAGTCAAATACACTGGCCCCCCCACCGCGGGACTTTTGGCAGAGTGGGGCCGATTGAAACCTCTCCTCATGCAAGACATAGGTAAGCCTGCTACAGTTTGAAAAAAAATACACTATGAAGGACGCCCGACTATGAGAAATAAGATTCTTGGTTGATGAGACGCAAAGATTGAACTTTTGGTGTTAATTCTAAGCTTCGGTATTGTGGAGGAAAAGAAACCAGGCACCTGCTCAGCTCCTGCCAAATACAATCCCAACAGTTGTAACTGGCGATGCCGCATCATGTAAGGGCTGCTTTTCAGTGCAGGGACAGGAGCAACTGGTTGCATTGAAGGAAAGATTGAATGCGGCCAGTATCAGAGATATACTGGATGAAAACCTCTTCAGATGTGCTCTGGACCTTATCATTTCTGTGAATACACTAGAGGTATATTAAATTTCTAAATGCTGTTATGATACTTCAAAGAGGTGTATTTTCTTAGATGGAATCATTTATGGGAGTATTAACATACAGGGCTCCATTAAAAAGCCACGGTAGTAGAAACTGGGATATAGTCCCGATAAAAAATCTATGTTGCAAATTTTTTGAAATATGAAAAAATATTACTACATTTCTACGACTAATGTTGTACGGGACCAGTTCAGGGACACACGATGAAGACACAGACAGAGTGAGGCCCCTGATCGTGGTCCCAAAACCCCTGTCCTGCCTTTGGGGGTACTCGACTCCTTTAAAGGGTGGCCCACCCCACAAGAAAGGAATGGAAGACTTACACTGAATACGTGGAACACAAGACTCAGACAAACAAAATTACAAAACAAGAAGGGAATGTCAGGCAAGCAAGGTTGGCATGGCAAGCGGGCAGGCAGTTACAAACTCAGGAGGAGAAGCAAAGGCAGAAGCCAGCAGAGTCAGGTAACCAGAAAAATCCAACAATAGAACCAGGCAAGCAGAAAGTATAGGAAGACCCAATATAACAGGCACAGGGGACAGGTAAGGGAATCCTTTAAATAGGAGAAATGGTGCACACAGAGCAGAGTTGTAGGTGGAAAAGTACAGAAAGCGGATAGGAAACAAAGCTGTCAATCAAGAAGGAACACAGATTAATAAGGGTGATAGGAGGACTTCTGGCCAGGGCGTGGGACCAGTAATCAATAAACACAAGAAGGAAAGGATCAGTTCACACTTGGGTAACGAGAATAAAAGCGTTATGCAAAAAACCACGGTTTTCCATCGCAACGGCCGTGGCCGTGCGACCAGAAACTCGAAGCTGGGGGGGATCTGTCAGGCATGATCATGAAGTACCCCCTTCTAGGAGGGGCCACGGACCTCCACAGACCCTCCAGGTTTACCAGGTGGGCTTTGTGAAGTTTCCCCTTTACCAGACTTGGGAGTATATTTTATAACTGGGACTCGAATACGGAGCCTTTTGGTCTGAGTCGATGTTTTTTTTGTTTTGTTTTAGTGGGCATTTTTAGGGTCTTATGACTCTAGCCAAGAACAGTGCAACAGTCGTTTACTGGCGGATTCATTTTAGTTTCAAACCTGTAACGGCGGGATAAATTAAGTGGGTGGAAACCATCATCACAGCAAATGTGGAGCTGTTCGGAAGGAGCAGGAAAAACTTGGTGTGTTGTTAGTCGAGGACATAAGATTGAATTTCTCGGGTTGGCGACAACTACTCCGGAGAAACAATATTTCAGGTTACTCAATATATCGGTACATAGATTCTCGCTCCGGGGCAGAATAGTTGAGCTCTGCCCCCGGAGAGAGGTCTATAGTGCATACATCCGGCTGGTGCAGAGACGTTTATGCAACCTCGTCTCCATCAAAGTCGCATTAAAAACGGAAGTACATTCAGAAATGTCATGAGGTATCAATACAGCACATACCCATTGAGTGCACTGCCCTTTCTTAGAATGAGAATCCCACACGAGTCCCCCATTGATAAACCTCGGTGGTCCTCCAGTTCGAACACAGGATTATGGAGGCGGAGCCAGGGTAACCATTGGTAATATCCGCAGTGAGTTTTCTTGACAAAAAAAGGGGAAAGGCTTTTCGCGTATGCGAAATCTCCAAACATCTAAAGTGATCCTCTGCAGATTCGATAATTTTTACTTCCTCAGTTAGGGAGGTTGAATCGATAATTGAAACTGAAAAGGAAGAAACGCATGGAAACTCGTTCCACCCAAATGTTGAGAACAGCCCTGCTGATAAAAAAACTAGCTGCAGCACCATGAGTCAATCATAGCTCGACAAGCAAACCTCTTGGAAATAGAAACTAGTTACGAGCATACTCATAATGGTTATTAAACGTTAGAAGGTACTTGTACATTCGAGTTACCTTCTGGAGCTTGCTAGGGCGTTGGTGTTTCCTCGGGGTTGACTTGGGCCCTAGTCGGCAGTTTCTCAGATAATGGTCGGTTTCCACATTAATGGGGGGGCACACTGCGGTCTCAACGGTGTCTCTACTGGTGGCAGTGGTATGCAAACCAAACACCATGGGTTCTTTCTTACAGTCGACTGAGAGGGATATGGATAAGAAGAACTCTCCAAGAGATAGTGAAGGAGGTTTTACAGGAATTGCTGACTTGAGCTGAAGAGCCAAACACCATTGCTTTACCTGCGTCTCTCCCTTAGTTTCTGTCAATAGTTAAGGCTAAGTCATGAAAGTCATTTAGGGTTCAGGGGATTGGGTGGCTAGGACAATAGATTCTTTTACAGCATCAGAAGCCTTGCCTGGAGAGGGTTTTTAGAGGTTGGTCAGAACCACCGGTAATGTACACCATTGGGGAACTTGAACAGTAGTCTTCGGTCCGACGAGGCCTTGCTGAAAAGATACAGCTGAGTTTCGGCCCATGTTGCACGGTTTGGGTTATCATTAAACATGGCCTAGAGCTAAAAAAACATCTGTCACTGAATTCCACTCAGGGGCCTTCAGGGGGGGGTATCGCTAATGCCCATTCCTGAGGGGGGGCCCTGAAGGAGAGACACAACAGTGCTACTCTTCCGCCTAGAGGAAAATAGTTGGAAAGCGAAAAAATAGATGACAGATCCGGAATGTTCCGGAATCTGTCACGTATTACCATCGAAGCGATCCGGTAGCAGCATCTTAGATTTCTGACGGGGTGCTTGGATCCACAGGGGCTGGTGGGGGACAAGATGGGATGGGCAGTCCAGGTACCGGGTCGTTATGGCGTCCAGGACGCTGTGAATTAGATTATACGGGGCCCGCCATTGCCCATGAAATTGCGGTCGTCAAACTCGTCCAGACGGGTCAGTGGAGACAAGTCGTGTGCTCATGTTGAAACCGACGGGGGATGATGGAGGGAATATGGGCATGTTTTATGTAAGGGACCAGTCAGGGGACACCGGGAAGACACAGACAGTGTGAGGCCTGACGCTGGGTCCAACCCTTGTCCCGGCATTTTGGGGGGTAAGCTCCTTAAAAGGTCGCGGCCCCAACAGAGATGAAGGATACACTGAATAGTGGAACACAAGACACGACAAACAATTATTAAACACAATAAGGCAATGTAAGGCAAAGCAAGGTGGCAGCAAGCAGGGCAGCGAAGATACAAAATCAGGAGGGAGAAGAAAGTCGAAGCAAGCAGAGTCAGGTAACCAGAAAATCCACAATAGAAGGCAAGGAAAGTATAGAAAAGATCCCAATATACTGCACAGGGGGTCAGGTACGGGCATCCTTAAATAGGGATAAGGTGAACACAGAGAGAGGTGATAAGTGGAAAGAACAGAAAGCGGACTAGTGGAAACAAAGTGTCATCAGAGGAACAAGATTTAACTAAAGGTGCTGGAGGATTTTTACCTGCCACGGGGTTGGCCAGTAATCAATAAACACACAGGTAGGAAAGACTCAGTTCACATGGTAACCAAGAATACCAAAAGCGTTATTCAAAAACACACGGTTTCCGTCGCAACGGCCGGGACGCGACCTAGAACTCGAAGCTGGGGGTCTGTCGGGCATGATCATGACAAATGTCTTAAAAAAATAAAAAAAATTGAAAAAATTATATCAGTTGATATATGGTAGATGCTACTTCTAAACTGTTTTGTGTGGTATAAGTACTCTAAGGGGACTCCTCTGTTGGAGACTACGCTGTCCAGTTCCAAACTCTGGCCTCGGAACTGTCCTGGAACGACACAGCCCTATGTGCACAGTCAAACAGGGACTTTCTCCAGCAGTATAACGCCGCAACTGGCCGCACAGGATCTACCTTCTTCTTGAGTGACTTTTTTCTTTAGTTAAAACGCTACATCTATGCGGTGGAAGTGTAATAACATCACTTGGCCACCTGCATAGACGTGCATTTTACCGAGAGACAGGATGAAGCGAAGGTCCTGGTCACGCCGTCTACTTCGTCTGGCTCAGGTGTTTCAAAGGCCTACCCTGACAATTTTGCTGTCTCCTGCCAAAGAGCTAATGCAAATAAACAGAGCCCACTTGACTAAGTGAGAATGGTCACTCCGACGTGAAGGAAATTTGTGCCTCTATTTTGTGCCAGTCCTGAGCATTTCCGCAGGAGTTGCACTCAACGGCCGCAGCGTGCGGCAAATGCATGCTCCTAGACTACATGGGAGAGGCGTCCCTAGATGGAATACTTTCTTTCCACGTCTTTCTATACCGGTCCAGCTTTGCTCCCCTGCTGGTGTCATGTTCCAGTCTTCCACTTTTGTGGATTCTGGTTCCCCCAAGAACTTCATTAATGCCTCATTGGTCATTATAATATTGTCTCCACGGGATCAGGCCATCATGCCTACTGATTATTTCTTCTAACACAGAATTCCTGAATGACTCTGTACAGTTCTGCACAGAACCTGTGAGTCTTCAAGTGGCCATGTTACACACAAAGAAAGTTGAGTTCTATGTGATTGACCACTGCTCCTCCACTATTCTTCCTGGTCTTCCTTGGCTATTTCGTCATGCTTCGGTGCTCAACTGCAAACTGGTGAAGTCACATGTTGGGGACAAGCCTGCATCCTTTGCCCCTGATATCTGAACTATTTGACCGCTTGTATGGAGCTAGAGTCTTCACTAAACTCGATTTGCGAGGGGCCTACAATTTGATCCAAATTTGTGAAGGTGACGAAAGACCACCTTCAATACCCGTGACAGGCATTTTGAATACTTGATGATGCCGTTTGGTCTCTGTAATGCCCCAGCTGTCTTCCAGAAACTTGTCAATGACATCTTTAGAGACCTTCTGTATTTGTGTGTTGTCGTGTATCTGGACGACATTCTCATCTTTTCACCTAGTCTGGAGACTCATCGTACCCACATGCGCCAGGTTCTGAGATGCCTACAGAGCAATCAACTTTATGCCAAACTTGAGCAATGCATCTTCGAACAGTCCAGTCTGCTATTCCTAGGCTATGTCACCTCTGACAAAGGACTTCAGATGGACCCAGAGAAGTTGTCCTGTGTCCTACAGGGACCATGGAGCAGTCAGCCTATGGGCCATAAAATGTTTCTTAGGGTTCACCAATTATTGCCATCAGTTTACTCAGCACTTCTCTACAGTGGTGGCATCGATGGTGGCGCTTACCAAGATTACTGGTAATCCCAAATCCTGGCCCCCAGAAGAGGCATTCTCCCGTCTGAAGTCAGCATTTGCCTCCAAAACTATCCTATCTGGACCCGAACCAGAGAAGCCATTCTTCCTTGAAGTTGACGCTTCATCCATAGGTGCTGGTGCTGTCCTCACTCCGAAGACCTCCAAAGGCAAAGCTGTTTCCTGCGGCTTCTTCTCCAAGACGTTCTGCCCTGCTGAGTGAAACTATATGATAGGAAATCATGAATTACTGGCCATAAAATTGGCCTTGGAGGAATGGCGCCAACTCTTGGAGGGTGCTCACCACTCTGTCAATATATATACTGACCACAAAAATCTCCTCTGCCTCCAAACAGCACAAAGTTTTAACCCCCGGCAAGCACGTTGGTCCCTCTTTTTCTCCAGGTTTGACTGCCGGATTCACCTCCGGTCTGCAGCCAAGAACATCAAGGCGGCTGCTCCCTCCCAGGCCTCAGACATTGCTGGTCTAGACTCTATTTCTCAGCATATCGTTCCCCCAGAACGGTTGATTACGGCCGTGCTCATTCAACTCCAACGTGTTCCCCCGGGGAAAATGTTTGTGCCTCCTGGCCTCAGAAAGAAAGTCTTGAAGTGGGCGCATTGTTCTTTATTGGCTGGGCACCCTGGAGTGCGAAAATCTTGTTTACTTATCACTTGGCACTTACTGGATCCTGATGTCAAGGACTTTGTTCTTTCCTGTACCACGTGTGCCCATGACAAGACTCCATGCCTCAAACCTGCAGGCCTCTTGCAGCCTTTGCCCATTCCAGAATACCCATGGACACACATAGCCATGGATTTTATCATTGACCTTCCAACCTCCTTGAATAATACTGTAATTTGGGTGGTTACGGACCAGTTCTCGAAAATGTCCCATTTCGTGCCCCTGGCTGGTCTCCCCTCTGCTCCTCAGCTGGCTTCTTGTGCCACATTTTCTTTCTGCATTGTCTGCCCTTACATATTCTTCTCCAAATTCTGCTGTGCTCTGTGCTCTCATCTCCAAGTCAAATTGGACTTTTCTTCGGCTTACCACCCCCAAATTAATGGCCAAGTGGAAGGGTAAACCAAATTCTGGGAGACTATCTACGCCACTTTGTTTCTGCATGACAGGACAACTGGTCCTACTTGCTACCTTGGACAGAATTTTCATATGTCTACAGCTGCCACCCTTGCCCCCACCTCCCTCTGCCTGTTTCTTCTGAAGTCCTTGCTGTAGATGACCAAGTATGCGATATCATGACCATCTGGCAAGAAACTCGATGGTCTTTACTGCAGGCTTCTTCCCATATGAAAACCCAGGCGGACAAGAAGAGGAGAACTCTCCTGACTTTCTCTCCAAGGGACAAGGTTTGGTTGTCCGCCAAGTATGTGCACTTAAAGATCCCCAGCTACAAGTTGCATCAGTGGTTCTTGGGTCCTTTCAAGGTCCTTCAACGAATTAACCCTGTGACTTACAAGCTCTGTCTACCTCCGTCTCTCCGTATTCCAAACTCCTGTCATTTCTCTCTCCTCAAGCCCCTGACCCTCAACCGGTTTTCCCAGGAGGATGTCTCTCCTCCTCCAGTAACTGACTCTGATGATATCTTTGAAGTGAAGGAGATCCTGGCCACAAATACCATCAGGGGAAAATGGTTCTTCCTTTTCACTGGAAAGGGTTGGGGCCTGCAGAGAGGTCCTGGAAGCTGGAGGCCAATATCTTGGATCTTGTTCACAGGTTTCTTCTGCCTAAAAAGAGGGGGAGGCTTAAAGGAGTTGTCTCCCCACAGGGTTTCAAAGAATGCATGAAAGAAATTCTCTGTCACTTCCTGGTTCATACTAATTTGCATAAGCTCCTTGCTTGTACAGCTATGTTGTGCTTTCAGATGCTAATTAGATTAGATTAGCTTCTCAAACTACTCTAAGGACTTCTTATCTGATCCCCAAAACAAAAGCCCTAATTACAGAGCTGTTTACTTGAGATAAATCAAGCTTTTTTACTTTTCTGGCAGCACAGGACACTGACTGATACTGCTGACCTGTGTGATGACTCACTCTCGTTATCCCCATTGAACAAACAGCCCCAGGAGATTTGTTTACGGTCTGGTTACTGAGGGAACTGAAATAACCAAAGAGGTAATAAATTCACTTGTAATCTCTTTAGGGAAAACAGGGGAACAATGCAATATATTTGGAAAATGTCTTTATTTTGTGTTCCCTACAATTTGAAAGCTATTCTTTGTAGCGAGACAACCCCTTTAAGGGGTGGTACTGTCATAGGCAGTGGCACAGCGCACATGTCAGGCCACAGGCGCACACGTGTCCTCTATTCCTGCACACTTCCGGGAACCGATGGTGCCGTGATCTGCATGCTGGGCTGCAGGCGCGCTTCTTTGCGCTACTCTTCCGGCCAGTACATGCATCCCTGCTGCCTAGGGCGCACACGCTGGCTCTCTGAGAATTAAAGGGCCAGATGCCGGTAATTGGCTAATTGCCGCGCGTTGACCCGACACATTATGGGCTCCTCCCCCCACTTCCCTGCTGGATCTACAGTGCTCTAAGCCTTAGAGAAAGCATTCCAGATTGTATTATTGTTCTACCGTGTTCCAGTCCATTTGTTACGTGTCCTGTCCACGAACCTTTGCCGCCTGTCCTGACCTTCCTGCCTGTTCCTGACTACAAGCCTGCCTGACGATTCTGTACCATGGTACTCCTCGGCTGTCACTTCAGGCAAGTCACGCCAGGGGTAGTGACCTGGGGGTTCGCTTGCCGCAGCAACTCCAACCCGCTCTGTGGTGGGCTCTGGTGAAAACCAGTGGCCCCTTAGACTCCACTTCCTGGTGCGACTTACATCATCGCCTACAGTAGTACAGCGGATCCAATACTCCAGCCGTTACAATGTGTAAACTTGTCAGTGTCAACAAAATATCTTCTGCATATAAGGATAATTTATACTCCCTATTATGAACTTTTATTCCAATATTATACAGATCAATCTGGACCGCCAAAGTTTTATTACATAACATGAATAATAAAGATGAGAGTGGACACATCTGTGCCATACCATTTCTAATCATTATAGGATGGGATAAAGCATGATGTAAATTAATTTTTTTTTAATTAATGGGTAAAAGTACAAGCCTCTCAGGACTTACATAAAGGAGTCTGAAAAAACAAACAACTGCAGTACTTTGAGTATAAAGGACCAGTTTAGACTTTAGACCTTCCTTCCTTCCTTCCCTGTTTGGGGTAACTTTGTATATAGCTAGAAGCTACACTACTCTCTTGACACAGCGTTAGCGTGTGTTTTTTTTTTTTTAATCTCCAATTTGTTAAATGCCCGTTATAGGCTGTCTTTTTTATATGTTGGAAAAATAAAGGCACATTTTATCCGTGATTGAAGAACAACCAGTGCCGTCCTTCCTTCCCTGTTTGGGGTAACTTTGTATGCAGCATACGTTTATCTCGCTTGGCCAATGAGTGGAGGACTGACACACATGATAATGTGCTAACAACATATATCTGGTGGTGAGTATCTTTTGTTTTTAGCTTCTAGCTAGCCACCATTGTCTGGTCTATTGACCTTCAAAGTTCATTTTTTCATTAACTTATTTATGAGGTATTTATGTAGAACTGCATTAGGGGCTTTCCTGAAATGCAGATAGGTGATATCCAAGACACTAAATTCAACCAACACTTTTGTGACAGAAAGTGAGATAAGTTTGATGTAATCTACCCTCAGTGAAGCCTTGCAGTGTAGGTCCAAGAAGCTGTTTTTAGGTGGTCGGTTATCTATTTATTTTGACTACTTGGGATGTCAAGCCATCTGGTCTGTAGTTACCAGCTTCTTCTGTATGACCCATCATGTTGATAGGAACAAGATTTACTGTTCTCCAATCTTCAGGAACTTCTTCTGTTGGAAGGGACTGGTTAAACAAATTAGTTAGAAAAGTAGCAATCACAAGTTCAAGTTCTTTAAGAACTCTGAGGTGGATCTCATTGGGACCCACTGCCTTATTTAGCCTCATACATACAAGTTTGCCTAAAACATCCAAAAACACTGGAGCTGCCCCTTCACCACTAGATGTAATGTTATGTCCAAAAATATTATAATTTTTAAGGCCACCTCCTAAGGATACTAAACAAAAGTTTCCAATTCAATGGTCTGGTCAGCGACTGCATTGTCCCCATTAATGTTTTGGTTGTTCTTATCACTACCTTCTTAATTCCACTGGTTTTTTTTCTTTTGTTTGGCTCTTACATATCTTAAAAGATTTTATTCCCTTTTTAACATATTTGCTAATTTCTTTCTCTTTTGAGTACTTTTGCTAATTTGTTTAACATTTGTTTGTTTAGTCCAATCGGGATTTTTAATAACATCCATTTGGCGGTCACTACTGCTGTTTAATTCCGCTCTTCCAGTTAATTTTTTTGATACTACCCCAGTTAAGTTCTGTGTTCCTAGTCTATGTTCCTGTGATGTTTGCCTAGGCTCTTGTCATCCTGTTTTGTCCAGTCTGTTTGTCTGTCTTGTTATGTCCCTGTCTCTTTGCTTATGTTCTTAGCTTTGCCCTAGTTTATGTTCCTAGTCTGTGTTCCTAGTTTATGTTCCTGCCTTTGTTCCTTGTTTGTGCTAAATGCTTCTGTTTCTAGTCTGTGTGTCCTGTTTCCTTTGTCTGGCTTTGTATTCCTGTTTGTGTGTCTTGAACTTTGGCCCATATCAGGCCTTCCTGTCTCATTAAGTTCTTTGTCTAGTTATAATATTTCCTCACGTTACAGTACCTGGCACATCTCCTGGACCCTTGTATGTCATTTTGCCTCGTCTGTGTGGTGCCTGTACTGGCGCTTCTGACTTGTCTTGGTCAATGGCCACTGCGGGGGACTGCTCTGATGCCGCACTTGGCGGCCATTGGGAGTTAAGCCAAACATACTATCAAAGAGCTCGATGTGAAGAGCTCGATGTCGGCTTGGTTACGCCCCTGCGGAGCAAGCCCGGTACAGTGGGTCCACAAACCACTGTAAATGTGACAGTAGGATCAGGCCATGGACTCTGCTGACACCTTTTCTTGTGTTTTCTTGCTTGTGTGCAGGTTTCTGTTTTTTTTTTGTTTGTTTGTGTGAGCTGGTTGACCTACACTTGCAGGTTTTCCTTGGGTGCCGCTGCAGTTTCAGGCCTTCCTCGGCTTGTGGTTTCTTCCAGGGCCCCCCAGCTTATGGTCCTGGCCACAGCCCCCTCTCCCGTCTCGTGGTTCTCCCTGGCTCATGGTCCCACCCAGAGCCCCCAAGCTCATGGTCCTGTACAGAGATATTATATCCTGGCCTGTGGTTCGGTCCAGGTCTAACTCCAGCCCATGGTTCCATCCAGGGACCCATTTTTCCTGTTTTGCCCATTTATTTATGTTTTTGTGTTATACCTTGTTTGTCCTGTGTTCCTAGCCTGTCTGATGCTGCTAATAAGACATAGCAGGGAGTTACCTTACCATCCCGGCAAGGACAGCTAGAACAGAGAGAGATGGTTGGTAACCTAGAGAAGCTTATGTAAACAAGCAGGAGATAAAAAAACTGGTCTAAATCTAAATTAAAGCAATATCAAAACAAAAATGTATATGGTAATAATCTTTATTTACCTTTGCCTATTTAGATTGGAGCAAAAGTATGAAATCGGAATATGTCTTTAAAATATTGCCATCACTGTACCCAGAACTTATGTCTGGTTGTCTTCCCGCTCACTGTTCTAATTGGAAATAAGCAAATACTCAAGAATAGGTAACTTCTGCAGGAGCATGCCATGTCTTGCACCTCTTCTGCTCTGGTACTCCATCATTCAGATCCTACGGATACTAATTTTTTTCTGAAAGTCAGTGTCTACTTGGTTGGAGCTGAGGTAGTTGTCCGTCACCAATAGCAAAATAATAAGTATCCCATATGTGTTTTCTTATCTAAGAAATTTTCTCCTGCAGAAAATAATTACTCTATTGGCTATCTTGGGTTGTTGGCAGTAAAACTTACCCTAGAAGAATGGAGACAGCTCTTGGTGGGTGCTAAATATCCTGTGACCATCTTTATCAGCCACAAGAATTTTGAATATCTCCAACATTAAAATGTGTATTCTAGTCTGTGTGTCTGCTTTCCTTGGCTGGCTTTGTATTCCTTTTGTGTGTCTTGCACTTTCGCCCCTATCTGTCTCGTTCTGTACTTTTTCTAGTTACAGTTTTTCCTTGCTTTACAGTACCTTGCATGTCTCCTGGACCCTTGTCTGTCGTTTTGCGTCTGTCTATGTGGTGCCTGTGTTGGTGCTTCTGACTTGTCTTGGTCGATGGCTACTGCCGGGGACTGCTCTGAAGTTGCACCTGGCACACCACCTTGAAGTAAGCCTGGTAGTGGCAAGTGGGTCCACATCCCACCATAAATGTGACATCCAGGTATATTTCCTAGTCAATACTGTCCTTTAACCATGTCTCTGTTATCGCAACCAGATCCAAAATATCCATAGGTATGAAAGCCATCAGCCTGCAGAACTTCTTGATTAAGCAATGAGCATTACTAGAGAAAAACTGAAGATCATTACTGTTACATGCTGACTTAAAGTTCCAAGCAAAAGGGTAACAATGTTTTGAAATTTTTACTTTTGGGCTCCATATCTCAACATCCACTAATCTCGACGTATGCTTCAGGTCGTTGTCCTGCTGGAACACAATGTTGTCCTTTAAGTACCCATAGTACTCAAATTTATGAACTCATCTTGTTTGATACTCACATATAGGTCAGCATTGAGACCATCATCGATCTTGGTCACGTATACAATGTCTTTGGCTGTGAAACAACCTCATATCATCAGGCTCCTCCTTCAATTTCTTGATCCATTAACCTCCTTTTATCTTGATTCTTCAAGACCCATGTGCACCCATCAGACCCTGGTCTATTGGCTTTTGTTGCATTACTTCAAATTACCCGTTTCCAAACTTCTACTGCTCACTTTTCATACTTTTTTGTAAACTGGAGCTGATGCTTCTTATGATGATATTGAAGTTAAGATTCTTTACCTTATTTTTGGTCCACCATTCCAGACCTGTGTAATGCATGTCACATGGTGCTTGCATGGACATTTGTGATTTTACTATTGCAAAGCATACAAACCACCTCCACTGTGGTGTCTGTCAAGTTAGAACTGATCGACCTTGTGATGAGCTGACTTGTTGACTCCGATATTTTGCCTGGACGTCCACCTCTTTGCTTTCAAATGAATGTATGGAATTTATTTCATATTTTTCCAGCTGTCATGGCCTCACATGATATACCGCTATCGATGAGCTGAATGATGAGGTTTCTTGTTTCTTGGGAAATCGTCAAGGCTGCTCCTTGATTCAAATCAGTGACCTTTACTTGGGAATCAACCTAATGACACACTGAGCTATTAGGGAATGTGAGAACAAGTTGCAGTTTGCAGTATACAAGAAGAAAAAGATTGTTCCATCACCAGAAGCAAAACAGTAACAATGCAGTTACATGACAAGAATCTGCAAAACTAAGCATTAAAAGTGCTAAAGGCTAATTAGTTGCAATTCAAATTTATGTATGAGATAGACAAGATGATTGTCTATAAAATGATCTTAGTCTCAAGTTCAAAGCTAGTGTAAGGCGAGATATGGAGCCTGAAAGTCAAAATTTCAGAACATTATCACCCTTTTGCTTGCCACTGTTTTTTTAACACCTGTGCATCAACTGATCTTGGTCTGATAAGACCCAGCAACTCTTGCAATTACTAAGCCAAACAGTCACGTGACCACTGTGCTAGAGAGCAGGAAGCCGACGGGACTCTGTATACACAGCACTTGAGAAGGTAGGGATTATAATAAACTGTCCCTGTCTTCTTAATGGAGAGTCCGCCTAAATTTTTGAAAAATGTTTGTGTTTTCCACAAATAAATAGAA
This sequence comes from Phyllomedusa bahiana, assembly GCA_025379985.1. NCBI lineage: Eukaryota > Metazoa > Chordata > Amphibia > Anura > Hylidae > Phyllomedusa > Phyllomedusa bahiana. The sequence continues at coordinate 44,172 of JAODAL010017377.1, forward strand.
TACATATTTATAAAAAATGTAGCATTAAAATTAAGTATAATGTGGCACAAAAATCATTTTCAGAATCATTTGGATAAGTAAAAACAATGAAACGTCATTCCTACATAAAGTGGGCACATCAAATTGGGGTTGTGTCAAAAAGTCTAAAATTGATTGTGGTGGGAATAAGTTGAAGGGGTTTTCTTACTTTAATGATTAGCTTTTAATGTGTAGGGCCAGGTAATTGAAGATTTTTTCTCAATACACTGGTCTTTTGATTTTACCTTAGTCACTAGTACAGGTTTTTCTGCTTATGTCCATAATTCCCTTCCTGTTGAGACAGAGAACAGGAAGTGACGTCACCATGGTCAGAGCTCACTCCTGGAAAAAGACTCATTGGGCCACATGTATGAAAACTGTCTAGGTCTAAAATTCACTTTGTTGCCCATAGCAACCTCTCATTTCTCCAGAGTACTATATGAAATGAAAGGGGCGCTCTGATTGGTTGCTATGGGCAGCAAAGTGAATTTTAGACCTAGACAGTTTCATACATGTAGTCCATTATCTCTAACAAGATTAGCTTTTGTTCAGAGATAAGCAATTGTTTTTATCCTCAGAGCACTTGTAGCTTTTTAAATATTAAATCTCCTGCACTTATGTCTTTGCATTGTCTTAGCTAGTTACAAAAGAGCTGAATATGCTAATTACTACCATAGACTCACCAACAACCTCACTAGACAGGGAGGAAGAAAAGCTGCATGAACACAGCATAGTGAGAAAACTCCTTTAAGTAAATTTAATCCCATTTTCTGTCATTTGTTTCCAATATTAGCCCAGGGGCTTGTAAGACATTGTTGCCAAAATGTTTATGGTTTTTTTCAGAATAGTCAGGCAGTGGCATAGCTAGTGGGGGCAGGGGAGATGGGTGGTCTGCACCGGGCAGCACTGTTTTGCTGCTGGCTTGGCACACTTGCCAACTCTCTTGGTGCACCGGGAGAGATGGTAAGTCTCCTGGTGTGTCTGAGTCTGCGCTCTAACGATCTGCCGCGAGAGCCGGCTGTAGACGAGATCCCACTGCAGCAGCTGGTTTAACCCCCTAGATGAAAGAGGGTCCTTCTTTCACCCTTGGGCAACCCTACAACACGATCACAGTGAGCTCATGGTTGCCAGGTCTGCCATGTATAGCAGCCTATTAAGCTCTGCCACAGATGGAGTATAATAGACTGCCTGCCACATATAGTATAATACATAGCAATAATACATAGCAATACATTGCTATGTATTATGAAGCAATCAAGCAATCGCATAGTCTATTCCCACAATGGGACTTAAAAAGAAAAAAGTAAAAAACAAATAAATAGAAAAATGTTTAAACAAATAAAAAACAAAATGATACACATAATAGCTATTGCCTCGTCTGTAACAACCCAATCCCTATTGAATACAGAGAACACCACGAAAACTAAAAACCATGCCAGAATTGCCTTTTTTCATCCAGCCTAAAAAAATATGTATGAAAAGTGATCTTAAAAATCTTATGTACCCCACCTTGGTACCAATGAAAAAAAATTATCCCACAAATAAAAAGCTTTTACACAGCTCCAATGACAGAAAAGTAAAAAAAAAAAAGGTTTAACTCTTCGAATATTGTAACATCAAAACATGATTTTGTTAAGTGGCCATTATGATTTATTAATGCGAGGAGAGCCTGCAAAAAGAGGTGTGGCCTGCAAAAGTGGGGTGTTTTGTCCGTTAAATTGGAGGAAAACTTAGAGACCGCAGCAGGCAGCAAAAATTCTGGCTACACCACTGTTGTCAGGCTTTGTTATGTTGTGAAAGCATCATGTATTAGAACCTTGAATGGTGAATGTAAAGTTGGGCATTTAAAACAATGCATGTAAACAATGGTGTAAGCAGTGGCGTAGCTACAGGGGTTGCAGCGGTTGCAATTGCGACCGAGCCCCTGAACCAGGAGGGCCCACAGGCCCCCCCCTCACCACTCAGCTGCATTGCTGGGTCAAATAGACCCAGCAATGTAGAGATAGCCGCCACTGCCTGAGTGGAGCAGGCAGCAGCTCAAGCTGAATGGCCAGAATGCACTCACCCCAGTCATTCAGCCACTGGATGCAGTGGCGCGATGTAATGACGTCATTGCGTGGCTGACTGTAATAGGCCCTAAGCGTATCTCTAGGCTTAGGCTTAGTAGACGCCAGAACCGTTGTCCCGGAGCCAGTGGCATGATGATGTCATGCCGCCCAGAGAAGTCCAGCGGCAGTATTTCTTTTTTTTTTATTGGGGGGCCTATATAGACCTACCTAACTACTGGGGGCACTATATAGACCTATTTAACTACTCTGGGTCCTATATAGACCTACCTAACTACTGGGGGCCCTAAATAAACCTACCTAACTACTGGGGGCCCTATATAGACCTACCAAACTATTGGGGGCCTTATATATACCTAACTACTGGGGGCCCTATATAGACCTACCTAACTACTGGGGGCCCTATATAGACATACCTAACTACTGGGGCCCCTATATATACCTACCTAACTAATGGAGGCCCTATATAGACCTACCTAACTACTGGAGGACCTATATAGACATTACTAACTACTGGGGGCCCTATAAATACCTATCTAACTATTGGGGGGCTCTATATATACCTAAATAACTACTGAAGGGGGCCTATATACACCTACCTAACTAGACCCTATTTACACTTACCTAAATACTTAGGGAAAGTATATACCTACCTACCAGCTGGGGGATATAGGAACCTACTTACCTTTGGGGGACCTTATATAACTACCTACTGGGGGCCCATCATTACCACCTACCTATTGGGGGGTCCTATGTACCTACTTACCTACTGGAAGGTTCTATATATCTACCTACTAGAAGGAGCCCTATATAACTACCTATCTACTGGGGAACCCTATGTACCTACTTATTAGGGGGACTTTTATACTTACCTACTGCGGGCGCATGTACCTACTAAGTGGGGGAGCCTTACATACCTACTATATTACATACCTATATTACAACCTATCTATGCTTCTTTTAGGTAGGTTAGACCCTAAAAATTAGTCAAAAAAGAAGGCAGACTCTTAATATTAAACTGGTAAAGTCCCCCTTCAGCATAGGGTTCCCTTCAACTACCTATTGTGGACATTACATAGTTACCTATTGGAGGGGGGGGGACTAAACTGAAGTGGAACTTTACCTACTTAAAACCAAAAGTCTGCCACTTATATGACTAATTTTTAGGGTTTAATCTACCTAAAAGGAGGATCTACCTATATGACTGCCTTTTTGGGGGGGGGGGGGGAGATGTGGACTGGCTACTATACTGGGTGTCTTCCTACCTACTGATGGCACATGTGAGGGCCCTATAGTTGGTTGGGTGCACTTTCACTGTTTGGAGTCTAACATGTTTGTGTGGTAAATTGTGCAGCGACGAGTTGTAGTCAGGAGAAGTCGTCATGTCGGTCTGGCCCGCAGAATACAGATAAGTCAGTTAAACTGTTCATTGTTAATTCCAACAACAACTAAACCCAAAAATCAAAAGCATGTTTGCATTTTCTTCCAGTGTTTTTTATTTTTTTGGCCTGGGGGGGAGGGGAGAGGGAACAGACACTTCGGCTGTTTAACTTGTTTTTCTTTGGCCCCATTTGAAATTAATTTCAGGGGTCTCCAAGCTGAAGTTTTGCACCTGGGCCTAGGAGTCTTTAGCTACGCCCCTGGATGTAAGCCAGCATGGTGTACTACATGTAATTGTGTGTTTCGCACCTTATAAAAGCCTATGTATATACTAAGCAGTCACATAGTAGGTGTGGGAGTGGCTGTTTATTAGTATTTTGTACCTATGCAACCTCCCCCTTACAACAATGTGGACTGTCTACTAGGAATTCGTTTCAAACTTATTCTTGTATGAGTAAGTATTTTTCCCAACATTTATTTTTACTTCTGGGTTAGTTTCATAAAATTAACTTTGATATAAGGTAATTTTCAAAACAAGCTTCGCCTTGTCTCTGTGTAATAAACAAGACATAGCAGATGATGAAATTAGATGAATTTTCAGTTGCATAAAGGTTTATAAAGGCAACCATAGAACGATGGCCCAGAGGCCCATCCCATTGAGTCTATGTTTATTGTACATTCATAAGCTCGTGTAGCAGAATAAAATAGAATGGTCACAAAAGTCAAGGGGTTAATCACTGGGATGCTGTGTACAGTAAATAGGGGAACAGCCTGGGGTGTCTTCTTTGGTAAATTTACTAACTGTTCCCATCTCCCTGTGCTCTTTGTTGTGGTCTCCAGGCTATAGTACAATGAAATCTTCTTGCTCATGTGAAACATCAGTTCTGATATTTTTAGCCTGTGTCACAATGGGTTCCTTTATTGAACCAGCAAATATAGCAGATCTTTGTCACTGAATGTCCCCTAGAGCCTAACGTGGAGAGACTTGTGAGCTGAAACTTTAATGACACAGATTTATATACTGTTTATATAAGAAGCTGGATTTAACCAATCCCCAGAAGGATAGGAATAATCATTATCTATCTATCTATTATCTATCTATCTATCTATCTATCTATCTATCTGTCAGTCTATCTATTTATCTGTCTGTCTATCTATCTTCCTATCAGTCTATCTGCCTATCTATTTCTATCTATCTATCTATCTATCAGTCTATTTATCTGTCAGTCTATCTATCTAACTATCTATCTATCTATCTGCCTGCCTATCTATCTATCTATTTACAGAAAAAAAATACAAAAAATGGGACATTACTTACTCAAAAAACACCACAATTTTTTTGGGCCATGTTCACAGCTTAATTGCTGGACTAAACTGAACCCAGAAGCTGGCAACTCTGGCCTTTATGCTAACTGGGAAAAATTGACAGGTGCAGCTAATTACAGAGCAAAAGCTCACATACCCCACTGCTAGGGGAACAATTAGATGATAAAAAAACTGCACACAAACTTAACACCTGTTCACACCAGCATGAAGAAAAGCCACAGTATAATGCATGGGAGGATTGCACAAATGCAAAAGTACCAATAAAACAACCACTCACATACCCTCAATGCATGAGGGGAATGGTTGCTAGTACTACAATTGCATACAAATAAGGCGATACAGAAGGGTGCCATAAATACAGATACATGTAGTGCACCTTGTTGGCTTACAGCCTATTAGTGACGTCCATACTATTAGATTAGGCGAGCTGCCCAGCACTTTCTGGGTGTCCAAAACAAAGTACAGTCACCCTCCGCTCCCCAGTACTATTGGGCAGATAAAAAATATATGACATACTGGAAAATGTTAAATATAAGGTATTAGTTGGTATAGGGGCCCCAATACGCAAGCTTGCAAGCCCCGGCAAGGCTCCTCATGTCTTGCGAGTCCCTATGCTAACAATTTACAGAAAAAAACATACAAAAACTGGGACATTACTTACTCAAAAAACACCACAATTTTTTGGGCCATGTTCACAGCTTGATTGCTGGACTAAACTGAACCAGAAGCTGGCAAAATCTGGCCTTTATGTAACGGGAAAAATTGACAGGTGCGGCTAATTGCAGAGCAAAAGCTCACATACCCCACTGCTAGGGGAATAATTAGATGATAAAAAACTGCACACCAACTTAACACCTGTTCACACCAGCATACAGAAAAGCCACAGTACAATGCATGGGGAGATTGCACTAATGCAAAAATACCAATAAAACAACCACTCACATACCCTTAGTGCATGAGGGAGATGGTTGCTGTTACTACAATTGCATACAAATAAGGTGATACAGAAGGGTGCCATAAATACAGACACGTGTAGTGCACCATGCTGGCTTACAGCCTATTAGTGACACCCATACTATTAGAAAGTGCTGGGCAGCCCGCCTAATCTAATAGTATGGGCAAAAAGAGGAAAGCACCAGAAAAAGCACCAGAAAACATGCCATTTACAAAAAAAAATTATTAATGTCTGGACACACAAAGTTGTACATTTTTTACAAGATTCATTTGCACAGAAATGTGCAAATTGATGGCATTTTTGTGCCGTCATTTGGCGTCCAAGTAGGTGAAACATAGTGGGAGAGGTAAAGTTTCCATGTGTCAACGCTACTTTACTATAATTGGGACAGAAATTTTCTATATAATTAAGGAAATCTATGCACTCATATTCGGTAGGATTTATGAAACAAAACAATGCAGGCAAACAGCAAAGCATGTCTTACTCAGATGGTTGTTCTCTATCTTTAGACATTCACAGTTTTTTTGTTTTTTTCTTATATATGCTTAAAAATACATGTGATAATGTGTGTCACCTTTTTTGTGGCTTTTTCACATCACAAACAAAATGATTGCAGGAGGATTGAATGAATAACATGATCTGTGAATTCACAGTGTGCGTGTGGGAAAAAAAAATAGATAAAGGCAAAAATGTGGGTATTTAAACCACGTAACCATCGTTTTCTATATCAATTCTACCAGAAGTGCATCCTAATTGTGCACCACAAAGTGAGGCATAATTGCTGCAGAATGTCGCACATTGCTTTAGACAGATTTATGAACATAGAAATGCCAGAAAGAATACTTGCTTGCGCCATGTTTAGCAATTTTTTTTTTTCTTTTAAAACATAGCGATGTGGGAAAGGACTGCGATTCAAAATGTCAAAAACTGTGTGAAGATTAACTCAACTAAGAGTTGGTCTAAAAAAAGCTAGATGGACATTGAAATTCTATCATCAGATACGCCTCTGTGATAAATTGATACAGTCTTTAGGGCATGTTTCACACGGGCCTATTGGTGGGACATATAGTTCAAATGCAATTCCGAAGCTTGGGGTGGGGGAAGGAGGAGGGGTTAAATTAGAAAAAATGCCAACTATGACCATATATCTAAAACAAATGTTGTTGTTGGCATTTATGACAGTAGTTTCTTTGTTAAAAAAACATGCCATAAAAAGTGGCGGTGCATGTATGAAAAAACTGTCTAGGTCTAAGAACTTTCTTTTGTTGCCCATAGAACTATCAGTGTTCCCCTTTAAATAGTGCTCTGAAAAATGCCAGGGGAGTCTGTGATTGGTTGCTTGAGAAACAAAGAAAGGGTTTGTAGCTGGATTGCATTTGGATCCTGTTACATAGGAAATGGGGGGTGGGTCGATAATCTGCAGTTGACACCATTCCACTCTCTCTGATCGGGGATCCCCACAGCAAGACTTACTTTATATTTTCCGAATGAAGCTGATAAATTTACAGGTCGCTGGAAGCCTGGTAAAAAGCTTTAGGCGGAAGTAGTAACCGCCAGATATGGTAAACATATTGCAATTGTACCACAAATGTAAGGGGCCAACGGTTCACAGCTTATTCCAAAGACGAGTGTGCGAGCGGATTGACGGCTCGCAATTACGGCTTCTTGAATAAGGGGCTGGGGGGCGGGGGCGGGGTTGCTGGCCCGCCGGGGCTATAGACTTCATAATCCACGGGCAGTATTGCGCCTGAGATAATGTGCATGTCTCCTTTCATCCCGTACGGTGTATTTCGCAGAACGGGGGGGAAGGAGTGACGGAAATCCACTGTTTCTCTATGAGAAGGTTGTGGCATTACCGTAACTACTGCAATGGATTGGCAGCTTATGAGCGCCAATATTCGCGCGGCAGTACGGCGCAATCGCGCGAAATATGCCTTTAGTGAACGCGCATATAAGGGCATAAACGACGTTGTCAAAAGTGGTGAGCATCTAGTCAAAGTAAAAAAAAAAAAATGCCTCCAATATTCAAAGCAAATAAATTTGTATTTATTTGCAGTAAATGAGAAATCTTCAAAATATACAAAAGAAGCAGCTTGATGTCAGACTCAATCTTCAAAGAAAACAGTTTATTTTTAAGTTTATTTTTCATTTAGAACAATAAGATCTGATATGTTTTAAGTCAAGGAAGAGTTTTCTTTTCAACTTTTGGCATGGTAAATAGTTATTTTTTATTTATATTTCCTTTTGGTCGATTCTAGCAACTTGTTTTGACCTCCAGTTGTCTATTAGCAAGAGGATTGTGAAAGAACAAAGCAGTGTTTCTTTATACTTTCCTTATTAAATAAGATTTGGTTCAGGTGATCACCTATTCAGAAGCACTATTAAGTAGAATGAGTTGTATTTGGTTGGAATTCAAACTGACATGGCATATGGAATGGCGTCCAGACAATGCTAGAGATACTGATTTTAGAAAACTGTGCAGTGGTCTTTATTTTTTTCCATAGCTGTTATATAGATATGGATAGATATCACAGTGCTTGCGAAAGTATTCGGCCCCTTGAATTTTCAAATCCTTTTGACCAATTTCAAGACCCAAACATAAAAAGATATAAAATTTTATTTTTTTGTTGTAAGAATCAACAAACAGTGGGGACACTATTTGTGAACTTGGAACGAAATTTATTGGATATTTAAAATTTTGTAACAAAATAAAAAACTAAAAAGTGGGGCTGCAAAATTATTTGGCCTCACTTTAATTTCAAGTGCCAGCACACTCATACAGAGTTCAGTTGAAGGATCTCTGATTCTCTGGTTGTTGATTCTTACAAAAAAATAAAATTTTATATCTTTATTTTTGAAGCTGAAATGTAGTAAAAGGTTGACAAAAGTTCCAGGGGGCGAAAATACTTTTGCCAAAAGCAATGTATTATGTATATATAGTGTAATATTTATTATATTATGTATATATATATATCTTACTTTATATATTTTATATTATATATATATACTATATATCTTATGTATATCATATCTATAGCTACATACTATATATATTATAGTATTTATATAGTGTTTATTATATATATAATAATATAAATATATATATTAAAGTTTAAAAAGTATATAATATTACATATCTATGGAGAGTTTAAATACCATTTTGCCACTTTCTTACCAAATAACAAAAAAATAGAAAAGTTACACAAGAAGTTGTATGCAGCCTCCAAAATAAGTGTGATATATTTGAATATAATCATTTATCTTTTTTTTCGTTCCGTGAACACCATAGAAAAAAAAAACATTCTTAATGCAAAATTTAATGTTTTTTGTCATTTTAACACATCTAACTTGGAATAAAGGGATCAAAAAAGTTACATGTCTTCAAACTGCGTACGCAAGTCGAAATGTACTATCAAGCCGCAAAAATGACTCACTCAAGTCCATAGGTAGAAGTACAAAAAATGTTATTGGTTGCAGAAATGGCACCATGGCCAAAAAGATTTTATCTTTTTATACAAAGATTGGAACGGAGTAAAAGCAAAATACCACGCTAAACAGGCGTTTAGTGTGGTTTTTTTACATTTTGCCCCATATTTTGATTTTTGGGCGGTTTCATCCCAGTATATTTTATGGTACAGGAATGACACAATTAGACACATTACATCTGGTCCCGAAATAAAGCTACTTAATATGTGTATGCAGATGAAAAAAATTAAAAAAAAGTTATGGCTCTGGGAAGACAGAGAGGAAAAAACAAACATGAAAAAAAATATGGTCGTTAAGGGGTTAAACAATTCCTTTTTGAATCTACAAAAAGCAGTGGAGGCATATGGAGCTAAAATGGCACAAACTGGCTGAAACAACGCCACACCTCCAGCAGGTTAAAGCAGCCAATAAAACTCATAAAACAAATTTTTTTTTTTCAGAAATGTTATACATAACGGTGGTAAAGCCTCAGAGTGGGTTCACGCACTGCTTTTCTGGAAAAGCGCCAATGCCAGCGGTGGATTCAGAAAGGGAAATACAGTACAAAGGAAGTATGTCTACTTTGACTTCTCATTGCTCGCGTTCGCTCAAAAAACTGCATTAGCATTTTTACCCTTAAAGTTGTGAGTTAAACACCCAATCTCATAAATACCTGAACATGAATGACTCTTTCAATAATGGAAGTTCAATATTATATAACTGTGACGCCAGACAATATTGTGTCTATTCATTATTACATATGCGATGATGGTGAGAACTGCAACAAGAAGTACATTTTCAATGATAAAATAAAATCTGATTTTAAAAACAATTGGCTTGTTCTTCTTGGTCTACTGATTGGGTTGTCAAGGATTCCTCGCTTGTAGGAAACAAAATTTGGTATCTGCCGACTTATAAGACATGTGATGATTACCTGTAAATCAAAAAAAAACAGACCTGAAAGTTAAGACTGGAATATATTTAATAATTGACTAACTTTATGTGAAGCAGAAGGACGTCGGCAGGCATGACATAATACAAGATATTATATTTGAACCAAGACTTTAAAATGTTATTTGAGTACCAACTAGATAGTTGAACATGAGGACTCTTTTAGTTTATGATTTTCCGGATGCGTGTAACAAACCAGAGTATACACACAGTCCAGAATATAACTGGAGTTAAAGTGGCCTAGGCTAAATTATACCCTAAGCGCAGGGCTGGTCGATGGGTAGCGAAGGTAGGCGAGGCCTAGGGCGCACTTCTCCCAGGCAGAAGTAATGGGGGCGCAGAAGACATGGAGTGGGCTGAATTTTCCATTGGGGGGATGATTTGTGCTTTATTTGCCTAGGGCACCAGAAGGCCTTGTCCCAGCCCTGCCCCCAAGTATAAATTAGTCTAGACAATTTTTTCCCATAGGCCAATTTCACCCCATCAGTATACATTGGGATAGGAACAAGAATCTTACTTAATGCGCGGTTTTTGACAAAAAAGTGATTTCCTTACTAACAGGCTGATACTCTCTCTGAGGTTGAAATAAGGGGAGTATGTGGTTTTCGAGTTTAAAAAACACACAGTATCTCCTCTGTGATGCTCACTGCATACTCAATGCACGCTTCGATATTCAGACTCTGTAGAAGTAAACGCAAGTGCGGGCCTAGATATAGCTCTGTCAGTTTGTGTGTTAAATGTTAACATAAAGTCAGGAAATATGGAATGTAAGAAGGCTGTAGTTTCACGGCTTCATTTTTTTTAATTTTATATACTTTAGAAAAGTGATTACAATACCCATTTTGGAGGATCCAATCAAAATTAGATGTGGCAAAACCTTTAATTTTCACCATTTTATTGGGGATTCAACTTTGTCTTGACTAACTTACAGTACGATATGCAGGGCTACTTAATCTCTAAAAACTCTAACACAACGGGGTGACATGTATGAATTTTGGCGCTGACAGACCAGTTCTAAATGCTTTAGATAGAATAGTGCAGTCAGAATGTATTGAACCCTTTTCTTGCAGGGTCATACATACAGTAGCAGTCTAGGGGGGACAATACGTTGACAAGTCTGGTGGAGATAACTCTTTTAAACTCTTGGTTCTGGCTGTTTATGTTTGCGCTTGATTTGGTGTCAAATAATATAAATGTGTAACTTTTATGAATGTGATCGGCACACCCAGAAACTGCCCAAATTTGGTGATCAAAAAAGTGTCTTTGGGATTTACAAAGGCATTGAATTCGCACCAATGTTTGGATGTGAACCTGTTCTTACATTCTTTTTGCTCAAAGCTACACGAATACTAACGCAGCCCGGTTCATAAATGTTGCCCAAAGACTTTTTTTACTTCAAACACAAAAATTTGACTGTTCATAATACAGTGGTACCTTGAGATAATTGCACTTAGCCCATGTAAAATTGCCTTATGTCAAAAGCCAATTTTTCCCTTAGAAGTGGAATTACACGTCAGATTACTCTGTTCCATGCCCTCAAAACCCCACAATTATTTTTACGTTTATTAAAACATGTAGACTGTTAATATACTGTATACGTTATAACAAAAGAGAATGCTCTTAAATCCATGCATGAAATGGACAAAGCGACTGCTCTTATCTCTAAATACTCTTAAGACGCTTTTAAGTCAAGGTACCACTGCATAATAATAGTCATAACATTTTGAAATTTCAACTTCTAATGGTGGCTTTACATGGGGCGATTACTGGCCGAATGTTCATTGGTCACGTGATCAGCGCATAATGTGTCATACATTGATCAAGTGACCGAGAAGCCCTGTGGAGATAGGAATCAATGCAAAATTCAAAAGCTGTAGTCAGAGAAGCGAGAAATGGCAGTGGCGGGGAGACTTGGATTCAGGGAGAGGAAGGACAGGGGGAATGCATGGCGGTGATGGGTGACGTATGTAATTTTTTTTTATCAGCTGCATTTCTCATTAGCAATAAGTCACTTATCGCTCAATGCAAGAGACAAGTATCCGGGACAACAAATCGCCCAATAGTTGTCCCGTGAATTGGACCTTTATGATTAGAATTCTTGCTTACAAAATATACATTAACCTTAAATGTCGGCGGCTTTTCGACCTCCCTGAACAGAGCACTATTTTTTTAAAATTGAAGTGTCCCTTTATTTGGAGAACTTTTTTATAATTTTAACTTGTTATGTGATTCGATAGTTTTCTTCGTGACAATTGTGTTTAAGTTGAGTAATACATTTTAGGTTATGATATGTTATTTGTGAGAACATAAAAAATATATTGTGAAAAATTGAGCAAAATTTTGTCATTTTCAAAGTTCAAAAATTGCTGATGTAAGATAGTAGTATAATGTAGTACCGTGTTAGCCATTAGAAAGTAGGAATAGTGATGAAAATCAGACGATTACCTTTTAGAGCTAACTGAGTATATTTGTTAGTGAGTATCGAGAGGATTGCTCTATTCTTTAGCTCTTTGCAAAATGGTTAAATATTCAATGCCGCTTCTGTTCAAAGCTATTGTACTGTGAACTGTGAGTGCAACAAATTCCTGATTGCACAAGATAGAGAAATAATACTGATCCTACCTGTCACGCTCACAAGTTTTCAGGATGTTTAATTCTTGACAGGTTGTTAAAATAAATCTGTTATATATTCGCTATTTTGTTCTTTTTAAGGAATCTCTAAGTTCCTTTGAAGATCTCATGTATATGTGTGTATAAAAAAGTCGCTGTATTTTCAGTTTAGTTGTATAACACAGTTGAGAAGGAAGCTTGTCTATCGGAAAGGCTCACTTCAAATAATACTCAGTTTGCCTCTAAAAGGTATCGCTGATTTCTTTCACTATTCTTATCGCATGTAAGATAGTTATTCCACACAAAATAGTTTATAACTAGTATCTACCATATGTCTACTATAAATTTGCATTATTTTTGAATTGATTTTTTATTTCTTATGGCATTAGGGGGCCTAAAAATGTAGTAGTAATTTTTCACATTTTCAAGAAAATTTGAAATACAGATTTTTTTAGGGACCAGTCCAGTTCTGCTGTGGCTTTGAGGGACCTGTATGTTAGATACCCCATAAATGACTCCATGTAAGAAACTAGACCCCTTAAAGTATTTAAAACAGCACTTAGGAGGTTTATTAACTGATTAGGTACTTTACACAAATTAAAACAAAGTGGAGGTGAAATTTTAAAACTTCAATTTTATTTTTTTTTCTAATCATTCATTTTTTATTGGAAAAAAAGGACGATTTCCATGTATAAGGTACATAGGACATAGTCCGAAAAAGGAAGAAACATAACAAGAACAATAACAAGCCATGTAATATCAGTTAAACAGGAAAGCCTAATAAGTATGATGCATCCAGTGTCATGAATAAGTCGTTCATTTGAGGTACGGAAACCTTAAGTTATATAAAAGGCTCTCCCTATCCGAAGTTAGTTAGACCGTCTTGTATTCAATTGTGTGACGTCAGTTGGCGTATGTGGAATCTACCCATATCTGCCACTTCTGCTTTCTCTTTGAAAGCAAGTGAGGAGGAGTAATGAGATTTATTTCGCTATGAAATTGGGTATTGACTCTATCTAGAACCTCCCTAAAATCTGGGGTGACCGTTGACTTCCAATAAATAGCTATAGTGGATCTCGCAGCCACCAGAATATGTTGGATCCCACTGTTTGGTGGGAGCACGGAAGCTCAAACATACCGATGTCTAGCAGAGCAAGCTCCTGTAGAAGACTGAACTGAGGACAGAACAGGTGTTGAATTAGCTGCTCCACCTGAACCCATAGGGGTCTAACAATAGGACATAGCCACCACATATGTGATAGAGAGCCGGCTGCGCCACAGTTTCTCCAACACATCTTGGAAGTACCTGGAAACATATGGGCCACTCGGACTGGGGTGAGGTACCAGCGGAGATGAATCTTCCTCGAGAGGGCTAAGTGGTTAATGCAATTAGAATGCTTAGATACTGAAGCCGCGGCTTTCCACCATTCCTCTACTGTGAAGGACTTAGACATCTCCGTTTCCCATTTAGTCATATACTCAAGTTTAGTCTCCTCCTCTACTTCCATTACTGTCAAATAGGCAGCTGCGAGCCCTTTCATGCAGTGATGGTCATCCAGTAGGAAACGGTGGAAGGGGGACGCGTAGACTGTGGAGGAGGGGTCAGGCAAGGAGGAGATGGCATGTCTAATTTGCAAGTAAATATAAAATTGTGAGTTGGGTAGAGAATATTGGGATGAGAGGTCTGCAAATGTTCTAAAGATTCCATCCGAGAAGAGGTCCCCAACTATCCAAATCCCCTTTGAGATCCAAGGTTCCAAGCGTATGTCCGGTATAGCCCCATATAGTATTGATAGAGGACAATACTTTCTACTAATACATATTTTATGCTTGTTTGCTATGTGGTTTTGCCATACTGAAAGAAGGTGTTGCGTGGTAGCGAGGGAGAACTGTGTAGAGGAGAGTCGCGGAAACCCCAGTATCAAGGCCATAAGGTGGTCTTTGAGCGAGCCTGAAGTTAACAATGCGTTTTCAATATGTGTCCAATGGTGTAGATGGGGAGCATTCCAGTGTAGGGCAGATGGTTCTAGAATAGAGGCGATATTGTATGCTTCCAAATTAGGAACAGCCATACCTCCTTGTTTTTTTAGCAGATATAAATACTGTTTTTTAAAACAAGGTTTCTTGGTCCCCCAAATAAACCGTAGAAATAGGGATTGAAGACTGTGTAATAGGGTTGGGGGAAAAATAAAGGGGAGTGCTCTTGCAATGTATAGGAATTTAGGGAGGAGGATCATTTTTGTGAGACTAACTCTAGCTATCCAGGAAAGTGAGTACTGGCTAAACCTAGTGGTCTCAGCAGATAGGGATGATAGAAGATCTTCCCAGTTCCGCCCAATTGTGTCAGGCAAATCCGGAAATATCTTAACCCCCAAGTTGACAATGTAGGAGTCTGACCAAATAAAATTAAAGTGGCGCACGGCGGACCGGATTCGAGGGGGGCAATGAAGTGGTAAGATGTTAGATTTAGTGATATTTAACTTATATAGTATTGCTGAAGAATATCTAGTAAGGCAGGTATCGACTCTTCCGGGTTTTGACACATAACAAGGACATCGTCCGCGTACAGGCTAGTCTTGTGGCTGGAGAGGGCTATGTCTACCCCCTTAATAAGGGGAGAACTTCTAATCAGCTCCGCCAGGGGTTCAATGCAAAGATCGAAGATCAGGGGCGAAAGTGGACAACCTTGTCTAGTGCCATTTGAAATACTAAACAACTGTGATAAGAAACCTTAGGAGAAGACAGCTGCCGAGGGGGTTGTGTATAGAGAAGATATTGCCGCGTGAATTGGCCCATTAAAGCCAAATTTAAAAAGGACTTCTCGAAGGTAGTCTCAACTAATGCGGTCGAAAGCTTTCTCTCCATCGAGAGAGAGAAGGACCGTTGGAGTCTTGTTCTTGTCTAGATATTGTAAAACATTGAGTACTCGACGGATACCATCTCTGGCTTGCCGTCCTTGTACAAACCCTACTTGATCAAAACTAGTTAGGGATGGAAGCACTCTATTAACTCTATTAGCAATAATCTTAGCATAAAGTTTAATATTGGAATTAAGGAGGGAGATGGGTCTATAGTTTTCCATAATGTCTTGTGGCTTGCCAGGTTTGGGGATTGTCACAATGGTAGCCGATAGCATCTCAGGGGGAGGGGGATGGCCATTAATAAAAGAGTTAAAGGTATCTAAAAGGTATTTACTGAGAGGGGTTTGAAAAAGCTTGTAGTATTCATTGTTCAAACCATCCGGACCTGGGGATTTGTTCAGTTTAGATTGGTTGATAGCTTGCAGGAGTTCTTGGGAAGTAATGGGTGAGTTGAGAGAAGACAATTGGTTATCTGAGAGTTTTGGTAGGGATACTTGATCTAGAAAAGATTGGATCGCCGGGGTTTCAATATGTGGAAGTGAGGGATCATCTTTGAGGTTATATAGGGCATGGTAGTATTGAGCAAAGGAATTTACAATATGTTGCGGGTTTACTATTTTCTGGTTGTCAATTGTAAGTGACGCAATTCTAGATTGGACTTGAAGCTGTTTTACCCTTCGGCGAGTATTTTCCCTGGACGATCTCCCTGCATGTAGAAGTTCCATTTAAGTTTCGCCAGGGAGGCTTCATATCTGTATAGGGAAAGCATTTTGAGCTGTTGTTTTAAAGAACGTAATTCCTCAATAATTAAATGGGAGGGCACCTTTTTAGCGTTTTCGTCTGCCTGTTTGATTTTTTCCAGGAGCTCATTCAGTTTCCCCTCTCTTATACATTTTTCTCTAGAAGCGATTTTGAGGAAAATGCCCCTAATGACCGCCTTATGGGCACACCAAAGAATGGAGGGTCTAGACACTGAGACTTCATTGAGGTCGAAGCATTCATTCAAAGAAGACCTGATCTCATCGACTATTGCGGTCGACTTCAGGAGGTACGAATTTAGCCTCCATGGGGTGTATGATGGGGGAGGAAATTTATCTACTAAGGTAAGAAATACTGGGGCGTGATCCGACCAGGTTCTGGTTCCTATGTCTGTTGAAAAAATATTAGGTAGCACTTGTTTGTTAACTAGGAAGAAATCGATCCTGGAGAATGAATTATTAGGGGCAGAGTAAAAGGAAAAATCTTTTTCCTTCGGGTGCGCATACCGCCAGGGGTCATGGAGGTTCTCTGTGGGTAACATAGATTTTAAATCCTGTGTGTTAGAGGAGGAGGAGTAGGACCTATCTATTTTCTTATCTATGACCATATTGAAGTCTCCACATACTATAAGGTGTCTGGCATTGAGTGATTTGGCTTCAGTTATCACTCTGGCAATAAATCGTAGTTGTCTCTTATTAGGAGCATATAGAGGGGCATTGGCGTATTCCTTACCGTCTAACAGGCAATGCAGAATAATATACCTGCCACGCTCATCAATGACCACCTGTTTTAGGGAGAAGGAGACAGAGTCTCTAACAAAGACTGCCACCCCCGCTTTATTCTGTGAGAAAGCTGTTAAGTACTGTACTGGAAATTTCTTATGTCTTAGTCTATGAGCATCTTGATCCCTCAAATGCGTCTCTTGGAGACAGACAATATCAGCTTTGGATTTCAGGACGTCTCTCCAGAGGGTCGACCTATTGTAAGGCGAATTAAGCCCATTTACGTTTAGGGACACAAATTTAATCCCCATGATATCGGCTTGTGGAAAGCTCTAAAGCCGCATAACTTTTAAGGGCGGAACCCTCTAGAGAGAGATGCATCCAACGATACCAATGACTGAATAGAGCATACATGGCAATAAACTGAAACAGATGAAAAACCTGTAAGACCAAAGAGTGAACATTTGTCAAACAGCACAAAATATAAACAGTCAAAACAGAGTTCCCAAGAATTGGGAAGGATTTCCATATGGGGGAGGATAAATCTGAAGCGGGAGGTCGCATGGATCAGGTATCAACGCCTATGAGGACGCACATGGAGAAACGAAAGAGCCCTAAGTAGGGATGGGCACCATCTAACTTCCATTCTGAGTCTCAGCCAGGTGTTTTGGGTGCGGATCTAGCACGCTTCTCTGACCATAAGGGGGTAATGGCCACCGGGCAGGTTCTTTGCTCTCTGTTGGGAGTCGCGGGTGGTGATTGAATCAGGTCCCAGGACATGAGAATATTCTTAGCCATCAGTGGGTTGTGACAAACTGTGGTGACATTATCCCTTGTAATGATCAGTTTTATGGGGAAGCCCCAGTGGTAACCAATACCATGCTCTCGAAGAATCCTCGTGTAATTGGAAAATTCCCGGCGTTTCAGCATGGTTCCCACAGAGAGGTCCGGGAAAATCGCAATGTCCTTATACTTGTCCGGTAAAGGAGGGTGTTTACGGAGGGCTTTGAGGAATTCGTCTTTCGTGCGGAAAAAATGGATCTTGGCTATGACGTCTCTTGGGACAGAGGAATGAAGATGTTTTGGTTTTGGCAGCCGATGAATGCGGTCCACCGTGAGATCAATTTGGGTGGCATCGGGTAGTACTATAGCCATAAAATCGATGAGAAAGGGTTGCAGCATATCCTGAGTTACGGACTCTGGGACTCCTCGAAGTCTGATATTCTCTCTTCGGGACCTGTCTTCTAAGTCAAGGAGTTTGGAGGATAATCTCTGGACTTCATCCTCCAATGCTGCATTCGCGTCAATTAGTACGTTATGAGAATTTGCGAATTCGGCCATTTTTTTTTCGAAGTGATCTGTGCGAGCCAGCAGAGATTGAATGTCCACCCTGAATTCTGACCTGGTGTGTTTGAAGTCGGATTGGATGCTTTCACGATAAGAGGAAAACAGGCGTTGCAGAGTGGCTTCCATGGTAGTAGAGCATTCCATGTTATCGTGTGAGTCCAGCGAATTGGAAGCGGGAGAAGTCCTCGAGAGTGGCGGAAAGGAGATACCTCGGTCCGCAGAGGATGGCTGGGATGAAGTTTGAGGAAAGAACTCAGTGAGTTTCATTGGTTTGGTTCTAGTTCTCATCTTACTTGTGCCTCCCATAAGTTCTTGTAGAGAATCCAGGGTCGAGAACAGGGAGTAATCTTATGGTTGCTTTTTTTTTTTTTTTTTTTTTTATATTTATTTATTTATTTTTTTTCCCCCTACCCTTCTCCACCTAACAGGACACTGCCCAAGTAGTGGTGTCGGTTCAAGTCCAACTATTAGGGTTAGAGTCAGTAGGAAAGGTGGTTTGAGAGAGCAGCTGGTGTCAGGAGGCTAATTGGGGATCCCTGTGGGTACTAGTTGCAGAATGGTGTAGGCAGTACGTAGAATCTAGCTGATGTCAGGCCCAGAGATGTCGGTAGCCTGGTAGGAAAGTCTGATGAAGGTATGAGAGCTGACACTAGGAGCCTGTTATGAGGTTCTCGGGCCCAAGGAGCAAAGAACCTTACACCTAAGCACCTTGCAAGTAGATTTAAAGGAAGACAGTTGTAGTGGAAGAATTATAATGCAGGCAGTCCACTGCCAGTCAGAGATGCTGCTTGGACCGCGCAGCTCTCACATGCAATTAACAAACTACAGTTCCCCACAAGAGTTGGTTGTAATAAGCGGAGAGTAGCTTGTTGGTTTACGATTTTTAGAGCCCCGCGATCTGCTAGGGAGGACTTCAGGCAATCCCTAGGTAAGGTAATTCTGTTTAAGGCGGCTGTCCTCTGAAGGTTATACGCGTTGCAGTTGATTATTCATATTATAGATAGAGCAGCATGTGGCATCTGAAATTGCCGCACAGATGGTACTAAGTTCCTGAGGGGGCTTATTATGCGGGTTACTTCCAGCAAGGGGTACGTAGACAGAGTTCTAGAAGAGCACTGGATAAGGTATGCCCACTGAGGGTGTTGATTATTCAAACTTAGTTTCTCTGCCTAGAGGACTCCGTACCTGTCCACAACGTGTGCTCACTTTCAGGGGGAGACTAATGCGTCTTCTAAAATGGCCGCGGCTGAGTGGCTAATGCAGAAGTAGGGAGTTGTTTACTGCTCTGATGTAGCCCGTCATAGATCCCTTACAGAAATCTCAATTATTATTATTATATAAAGTGTCCGCTCTATATTGGCAGCTCCTTGAGTGTTGTGTGTAATGATCCGTATATATATACAGTGCCTGTGAGTCCTCTCTTTAAAGGGGGAGCTCAGGGATCCTTAAGATGGTGATGGCTGGACCTAGAGTGGAGCCCGGGTCCTCCTCAGTGGGTGCAGCCCCTATCCCAGCGGTACCTGTGGCTGAGTCCCGGGTATTTCAGCGGGGAGAAGATCTGAGGAGTCTTGGCTGCCAGAGATCAGTCAGCCGGCAGCCACCAGGATCGAGAGTCCCTGCAGCACCGGACCTCCGAGAGCAGCAGCGGGCCCGGGTCTGTGCGGTCAGCGACGTCTGCAGCAGAGGCGTTAGGCAGGAACAGGCAGGTGATTACCGGCGATCTGTCCGTCTGGTCTGGGGGATCGCAGGCGTCCGCCGGAAGGTAAGTCCTCTGTATTGTTCCTCCGCAACATGCGGGGGACGGAGCTACTGCTTCAGCCCTTGTGTCAGTTGCCTCCGGCTGGAGGATGCAGGCAGCTAGCTGTTGCTCGGTAAAGTCCCGGTCTGTGGCCGCCGCAGGAGGGTCAGAAGGGGTCCAAAACTATTCCCCAGCTAATCTTGAGTGATTTATTGAACGGATGAGGCTTGTTTGTGCCGTTTTAGAGACGATGCCCACGGAGCTCTGCACCCGTGCGTCTTACTCCATGTTCAGCAAGGCCACGCCCCCGGAGATTGACGTCACATTTTTTTTTACAGATTTTCAATTTGTATCCATTAACCACTGGAACATGGTAGATAATAACAGGGAAATACAACTCAACATCAATTCTCCCAATTCTGCCATTTTTAGAGATATCCCATATGTGGCCTCAATCCACTATTTGACTCAACCAAACGCCTCAGAATAAGAGAAGCACTGGACTTTGGGGTCACATTTTCATTTTACTGGAGTCTGGGGTCTCATTTTCATTATGATTTTCTTTAGGCGCCATTTCAGGTTTGCAGACACCTTAAGGTGCTAAAACTTAATAAACACCCATAAAAATACCCCATATTGGAAACTACAACCTTTAAAGAGGTTGTGCACGTTATAATATCTTTATAATGTATTTACTTTTTATGTGTATAGTAGGGAATCACATTTTTCTAATGTACATGTATTAAAAATTCTGCTTCTGTCCCTCTTTTATACCAGTGCAGTTGACCCCTATGTAGAAATAAAAGATGATGGAGCCCACATTCTTTTCCAAAGTAATGGCTGCCATGAAGTAACTGTATGAACAAAACAGTTAGTGGAGGGGAGTGGAGGGTATATGTAATGGAGGTTGTGTGGATAAAGGTGATACCAGTCAGATAGAAGATGCAAACATATAAACTTTACTGGAGGTAGTTCCTTCATAGTACAGATCAGAGTACAACAGCAGTTTCCTTCCTCTTTACAACAGGGTCTCACAGCCACCTAGTCTCCCCTCTTTTCCACAGCACTGTCTCTCTCTCTGTTTCTTGCACATCCCTAACCAGCTCCTCTGGCCGCATGGCATGCACCGCCTCCCTCGCTCTCCTCACATCCTGTTCCGCTCCCTTGTCTCCACCCCCCATATGCCCTGTGCTTTAGGTGGATCTAAAAAAGTTAACCCTTGGCTGGGACTCCTGCACAGTACATTACTTAACTTTACAAAGCACAGTATACACATATTCACCGGAACAACATATACAAACTTCAACACATTGTGGGAACCACATGTTTTCCCCTCTAAAACTGCAGCGTCCCCGCGCAGTAAATAGCCTGTAAGAGAACAGTTACAGATTACATTTATGACATCCTCTGCTAACTGGTTGGTAGCGGATGAATCACTGCTCCTGTAACAAGAAAAGAAGAGAAAAACAAACAAGCAGCAAACATGAACAGTTTAACTTGATACATTCGTCAAATGGGGCGTTGATTCAAGTCTTCATTTGGCACTTGGTTCAACTTGACTTCAGCCATACTAACTAACACTTGAAACCATAGTCCTAAAGTTCATATCAAACACTTTACCCTCTTGTTCCAGTAGAATATTCTCTACACCTGACAGGTAACCGACTTTTGGTTGTCCGTTCTGACCGTCTGAGAACGGGAGCAGCTTCTACTGGAAGTTCTTGTTCTCTCTGTACTGGTTGTGGTACAAGAAAAGTCATATATGGAACATATGGCCAAAAAATGGAGACATAGGCACCTCATTTTCTCTTGGCTCTACTTTCTCTTGTTCCTCAGCAATGAGTACGATATTCTCAGGTCCGGATCACCTTCTTGAAGGCATAGTTTAAACTGGTTTCGATGCACAACTATCTCTTTTTTGTCAGAGTCTCTAATGATCTTATACACTTGTATTCCTGGTATGGAATAGCTTGAATTGTGTATGGAATGGACTCCCATGATCATCCAATTTGCTGGTACCGATGATTCTTCTTCATCAAACTCTGTCTCTGTAGAGGTTTGGGCCTTAGCAGTAGCGGTTGAAATTGTCTTCCTGCCTTTGATGAACAAGTTTCATTCTGTTTCCACAATTTTCTTTGGCTTCCTGCATTCTCCTCTGATGTTACCCAATCAGAATTTGGTAGGGGACCTTGCATATCTCCAGTGGGCAGATTCAGCCTAACATCTGCAGGTAGCCTCCCTTGCCTTCAAAACATCAAATATTAAGGGGTATATCCAGTGAAACACTGAGTAGTGTTGTTATACAGGTAGGTGATCTCTTGCAGCAAGTCAGGCCATTACTTCTTTCGTGTTGGGGCACATTTTTCAGCATATCAATGATAGTCTTATTCATTCTTTCACATAGTCCATTACACTGTGGGTGATACGCTGTAGTTCGAATCTTCTTGCAACCATAGAAGAAACAAAGTTCTTGAAAGAGGGCAGACTCAAAAGCAGGGCCCTGGTCTGTTAAGATCTGTTTGGGGTAACCATAGGGCCGTACAAAATTATTCCAGAAGACTTCTGCAGTAGTTCTGGCAGTCACATCTTTTACAGGAACCACGACGATAAACTTGGTGTAATGATCCACCATTGTCAATGCATAAGTATGTCCAGACCTACTTGGTTGCAGTTTGACATGATCAAGTGCCACCGGTTCTAGTGGGCGAAGTGTCTCAATGGGATGCAGAGGAGCTTTCTGTTCTATACCTCTCTTTGGCTCAGGGTACAAAGGATACATTTTCGGGACCAGTGTTCAATATCATTGCGCATCCCAATCCAGTAGAAACACTCTCGAATAGTCATCTCCGTTTCCTGGCATCCAAAGTGCCCAGATTTGTTGTGGTAAGCTTCTAAGATGAGGCTAGCTTCTCGTCTAGGCACGATGATCTGCAGAATCCTCTCATTTGTGTGTGGGTTCAGTATTCGTCGCACTAGTAAACCTCTGTGGTAACATAATTTTTTCCTCTGCCTCCATAGGCTCTTTAGTTCTGAATCCTTCGGCTTGTATACTGTGGTAAATGCTGGATGTTGGATGCTAGCATAGCATACAGAGTTTTCAAAGTTTTTACTTTCTCTCTGGATGGCATTCCAATCAACATTCTCGATGGATAGTAACTTTTTTGCATTGTTTTGGGGATCGGGCTCTGTAGGAGGTGTATACTCTGGTTTTCTGAAAAGTGTGAGTAGAAGGCTGGCATCTCAATTTTTCCCCCCCCACTTATCTTCAACTGGATCTGTCCCCACAGCGGGGGTTTTATCTGGATAGCGCATCAGCATTCACATTGGCCTTGCCTGCTCTGTACTTAAAAGTAAATTTGATAGTTTGCTAATCTTGAGGCCCACTTTGTTCCATGGCTCCGAGTCGTGCCGTCTGTAGGTGGGACAAGGGGTTTAATTGTCAGTAAAGGGCAATGAAGGGGGTAAGCGGCTAGGTAATGTTTAAACTTCCCCGTCACTGCCCATACGAGCGCCAGGACTCTATTTAAAAGAGCTGTAATTCTGATCATTTCTTTCTGTAGGTCGCAGAAAATCAGCTAGCATATCAATGACTCTTTCAATGGCTTCCTGGTACTTGAGCCATACTGCTCCCAGACCTTATTACTTGAAACAGTGTATAGATGGAATGGGAGGTTGTTGTCGGGGTTTGCTAAGATAGGAGCTTCAGTCAGCATTTTCTTGAGCTAAAATGAAGGGAATGTTCTAATTCTGTTGTCCATTGTATTGTTGGACTTTGGCCTTTTTTTTGCACTGTTGACCCTTTAATAATTTCTTGAAGTGGCAAGAAACCCCGGGTAAAAATTCTTAATAAATCTTCTGTAATAACCTGCAAATCCAAGGAATCTCTCACCTCTTGGACAGTAGTGGGAACGGGCCCATTATTTCACAGCTGCAATCTTGTCAGGATCTGGAGCTACTCCTTCAGCACTTACAATGTGATCTAAGTACTGGACTTTTGATTGTAGCAGATAGCATTTGGATGGCTTCACCTTTAAGCCGTGTTTTGCAAGGGCCTCAAATACTTCTGCCAGATGTTGAAGGTGATCCTCATAGGTCTTGGAATAAATGATCACATCATCTAGATAAGGAAAACCCCGTTTCAAAGTTTTTGTGTCCTAAGCAGCTTTCCATGAACCTCTGGAAAGTTCCTGGGCAATTGCAAAGGCCAAATGCATTATTGTTAAACTCAAAGAGGCCCATTGGGTGGTAAATGCAGTTTTCTCTCGATCTCCGGTGCCCCTGGGTATTTGCCAGTAGCCGCTTGTAAGGTCCAATGTTTGAAAGTTTTGCGGCGGATTTCATAGCAGTTAAGGATTCTTCTATCCTCGGTAAGGGATAGGCATCTTTGTGTTTATGCTATTCAATTTTCTGTAGTCCCCACACAATCAAAAAGTTCTATCTTTCTTCCTCACAAGAACTAGCGGTGCAGCCCAGGGACTGCAACGTCCCGTATCACATTGGAGTCTTTCATTTCCTGTAACATTTTCTTCACAGGCTGATACATGGAGGGTGGAATTGGCTGTATTTCTCTCTGATAGGAGGGTGATCTCCTGTAGGTATGGTGTGTTCAATCCCTTTGACTCCTCCGAAGTCCAGTGAGAATTTGCTGAAGACATGCTGGTACTCTTGGGCAACCCTCAAGACTCCTTTTTTTTTGTGGAGTTGGTGTACCTTCGGGGCTGATGTGGAGATCCTGCCACCACTCATTCTTGGGTTCAGACTCAGGGCCCAAACCCCTACCTGCGTAGCACACTGGAAAACTGGGTTTCCCGTTGGTTTTTATGATATCCTGATCATAGACTCTGTACAGCTTAGCAACAGTATTGTATCTAGGTAAAGTCACAATTTGGTGGCTAAAATTCTGGATACGCACGGGGACTCTCCCTTATACTACCTTAGCGAGGCTTCTTGCCACAACTGTAGCAGCGTCTGCGTTCAGCTCTTTAGGTTCAATCAGCACCTCGTAGTCTTTACCTTGTAGTCCCAGCCTTGCTTTACACCAAACTATACACTCACCGGCCACTTTATTAGGTAAACCTGTCCAACTGCTCGTTAACACTTAATTTCTAATCAGCCAATCATATGGCGGCAACTCAGTGCATTTAGGCATGTAGACATGGTCAAGACCAATCTCTGCAGTTCAAACCGACATCAGTATGGGGAAGAAAGGTGATTTGAGTGCCTTTGAACGTTTGGCATGGGGTTGTTGGTGCCAGAAGGGCTGGTTTTGAGTATTTCAGAAACTGCTATCTCCTGGATTTTCACGCACAACCATCTCTAGGGTTTACAGAGAATGGTCCGAAAAAGAAAAAACATCCAGTGAGCGGCGTCCTGTGGGCGAAATGCCTTGTTGATGCCCGAGGTCAAAGGAGAATGGGCAGACTGGTTCGAGCTGAAAAGAAAGGCAACAGTGACTCAAATAGGCCCCCCGTTACAACCAAGGTAGGCAGAAGAGCATCTTGAACGCAAGTACGGGGCGAACTTGAGGCAGATGGGCTACGCAGCAGAAGAAACCCCACCGGGTTGCCACTCCTTTCAGCTAAAGAACAGGAAACTGAGGCTCCCAATTTGCCCAAAACTCATCGAAATTGGACAGTAGAAGATTGGAAAAAACGTTGCCTGGTCTGATGAGTCTCGATTTCTGCTGCAAAAATTGGGAATGGTAGGGTCAGAATTTGGCGTCAAACAACATGAAAGCTGGAAACCATCCTGCCTTGTATCAACGGGTTCAGGGTGGGGTGGGGTGGTGTCATGTGGGTGGGGATATTTTTATTGGCACTCTTTGGGCCCCTTGGTACCAATTGAGCATCGTTGCAACACCTTGTTGAATCTATGCCACGAAGAATTGAGGCAGTTTTGAAGGCAAAAGGGGGGTCCAAAACCCCTTACTAGCATGGTGTACCTAATAAAGTGGCCAGTGAGTGTAGTTTCTGTTTGGGGCTGCAACCTAACGGGGTGAGTACCAGTAATCCGAGCTTGTCCTAGTTCTCCATTTGGACCAGCAAATCTTTGATGGCCAGCCAAGAGGCATATCGTTTTCTGAATCATATGTTTCTCTGAAGAGGGGCTAGTTTCCTTAAGAGCATCGGACATGATCTCTATGACTTCCTCAAAACAGTTCTGAAGCACATTCATTCCCAACAACACAGGGGGGGAGTCACAATCCTCCACATTGACAACAATAAGGCCTTGCTGGGTAAGATCAGTTTTCCCAATCTTGACAGTAGCCTCCTAGCAGCCCACTTGGGGGACGACTTGACCATTACTGGCAATAATGTTTAGTTCATTAGAGGAGGTCCTGATCAGCTGATCTTGTTTCCAGTAGCGCTCATACTGTGGCAACTGGATTGTGGTCACTTGTGACCCAGTGTCAAGTAGTGCTGCAAATGCGATGCCATCAATCACTACGGGGATAATAGGCGGTGTCCCACATATCTGTGCTCCCAACTTGGTTGATTTGGACCTATACATCCTTGGCTCCCGAGGGGTGGTCCTTGCCCCCAGGAGTTCCCCGTTTAAATATCTTCACATACGTTCAATGTGGCCACTTCTCTTACAATTCCTGCATATAGGTCGGCCTAGCGAATCAAACTGGTCAGAGGACCTTCTCCCGAGTCTATAGTCATCTCTAGAACGGTATGGAGAAAGTTCTCTTACAGGTCCAGCATAGTCCACTTGATTGGGCTGTTGTTTCAGCTCTTTGACTTCTTTACATAACGCAGCAAAGCCTTTAGCCAGTTCCTCCACTTGAGTGCATATCTCTTTTGTGACATCCTTTGTTTGCATCTGTGCGCACTGTGTAACTGTGGTCTGTGCGGGAGAGTTCAGGGCCACCTCCCTATAATGGCAATCTTCTGGACTCTCACTGAAGTTTCTAGCCTGAGCAGGGGCACCATCACAATTAAGTGTGGCTCTTGAGGCTGTCCCCACAGTCATAACCTTTATAGCCATCTCTTTTAAATCTAAGAAACTGCAATCTGGATACTGGAGAGAGAGCATTTTCAATAGCAGTTTAGTACCCTCTGACATTACTCTTTCAATTAACTGTTCCCTCAGTGTTCTGTCAGCATTTGTTACTTCAGCAGGATCAGCTTGCATAATAGCATGGAGGGCTTCCTGTAAACTTAAAGGGGTTTTGCCACGAAGTAAAATTGACGTGGGAAGCTTGCAAATTAAATAATAAACATTTTCACCATTCATTGTTATTTAAAATTCTGGACCGTTTTTGTTTTAGCTACCCTTTTAGTGAGCCATTGTTTACAGCTGTCTCCAGGGGTTTAAAAAATGGGTTTGGAGCTCCTCACCCCCTGGTCGCACATCCCCAACCCAAAAACCCCCTCCTCCAGCACAAAATTGGGTTCAAACCCCAGGTTTTGTCTTTTCAAACTCCCCCCCCTCTGTGCTCATTTTTTAATTTAGTCAAACTGTGCAAAAAAAATTTAAAAAAGAAACCCAATCTTTTTTTTGTGCTTTAAATAAAAAAAAAAAAAATCCCGGGTTTTGGATCCTGCGGGGATTTGAACGGGGACCCTTGTTTTGGGAGGTAAAAAGAAATTAAACCTTAAGCTACGTATAGCTACTTGAACCTCTGTAAAAAAAACAGCCCTTTTTCTTTGAAAAAGAGGGAAAAAGGCCCGGGTGATGTCATCCTGGGGTAACATGATCGAAATTTCCCAAAAAAATCACACACGCCCCCCTTCTGGGGCACCAGAGCTAAAGAGTGGATGCGGGAAGGTATAAATTTGGAGATCTTTGGAAAAACCCCCTTTAAGGCAATTCTTTTTTAAAATTCTTTGTGACTGCTGTCTCCTCCCTAAAAAAATTTAATTTTTAATTCTGTTACAGTCCGGGGTGCCCAAAGATTGTCCCTCACCCTTCAAGGACTTGTTTCAGCCGTTTTCCCTTTTCTGTTGGGGGCCAAATGTTTTCATTTCCCCTTTTAGCGCAGAACCTTGCGGGGCGGGGCCAACCCAGAAATTCCCCCCCTTTGCTCGGGAGTAACGGGGTACAGTCAAAAAACATGGCTAAGATTTTTTTCTTTAAAGTCTCTGAGGCCTTTATAACTGGGGAACCCCAAGGTGTCCCAAATAGAAGGCATTTTTAGTGGCAGGGTTTTTTGGGGCTGCAGCAGCAAACCCCAAGTGCTGGGTGTTCCCCCAATCCCCTTCTGTAGACATTTTTTAATGGGGGTTTTTGGGGAAATACTGTGGGGAGTTCTACTTCCCTTTTCCCCCAATGTGGCGTTACTTTGGTGCAGAAAAAAAAAGTCTTCCAAGGTCACAAAAGGTAATTTGAATCCTTTAAATGGACCCCAGAATCTTGTAAGGGGAGGTTTTTTTTTGGAAAAAGGGTGTTTTAACCAGTCAGTTAGAAGATGAAAAACACAAAAAATTTATGGGGGGTGGGTTCCTTAAAAACAAAACAGGATCAGAGTACAACACATTTCCCTTTCCCTCTTTACAAAGGGTCTAAACAGCCCCCCTAGTCCCCCCTTTATTTCCACAGCACTGCCCTCTCTTTTTCCCTTGTTTCTTCCCACATCCCTAACCAGCTCCTCGGGCCCCGCAGGCATGCACCCCCTCCCTCGCCTCCTTAATCCTGTTCCCTCCCTTATCTCCCCCCCCCAGATCCCCTTTTGGTGTAGGTGGGGATCTAACAAAGTTTTAAACCCCTTTGGCCCGGGGCTCCCCCGCACAGTACATTACTTAAAATTTACAAAAACCCCAGTTTAAGACAAAATTTAAAAAGGAAAAAATTTTACAAACTTCAACACATTAGGGGGATACCACATAAAAAACCCTCAAAAATTTTCGTGTTTCTAAAATTTTGTCATGTGGGGTTTTAGCATCAGTTTTCAAACTGACAACGACGTCTCCTGCTGTTCACAAATGGAGTTACTGACTGTTGAGGCATGGCTCCCACTCTTCTTGAAGGGCACCCCTAAGGTCATTAAGGTTCATGGGTACAGAGTTACGAGCTTCTACACGGTGACTCAGTTGATTCCACAGGTTTCTATGGGGTTCAGTTCTGGAGACAGTGTAGGCTGCTCCATTTGCGGCACCCCAGTCTCCAGTAGCCGTTCCCTAATGATGCGACCTCGATGAGCTGGAGCATTGTCAACCATCAAGATGTAATTAGCCCTGTGTTGTTCATGCAGAGGCACAATGACTGAATTAATGCTGTTATTCAAGTATAAGAGGCTGTCTCTACACCATTCACAAAGTGTAGGGCAGTTCTGTATTGACTAGACCCACCTGCCCACACTGTAACAAAACAACCACCAAAAACTCATCTGGTAACAACAGTGACTGATGTATAGTGCTGTCCTTGATGTCTCCAGCATTGTTGGCGCCCATCATTTCTGCTTTCATAACTGGACAGCACTGAGGACCACTGGTTCCTCGTCCAGTGTAGATGCTCCCTAGTCCATGTAAAACAATGATGCCTGTGCCTGGTGGTGTGGTCAGTTACGCTTGCCAATCGCCTAGCACACAGACCATGCTCATGTAAATGGTTACGAATGGTCTGACGTGACACTTGGTGCCTCTCACCTCTCTTAAATGTGCCTGGAGTTGTGTGACATTCATCATCCGATTCCACAAGGCATTGTTAACAATTAAGTAGTCATCAGTGTGTGATGTAGTCAAAGGGCATCCATTTCTTTACCTTTCTGTCACTCTTCCGGTCTTTCTTTATCTCTGATACAACCTGCTGATGAGACTCTGTCACACTCAAAGCTCAGTGGCCACTTCCATCTGAGAAGATCCTGCTTGAAGCTTTGCAATGGAAAGTACAGTTTTAAACAATTGTAAAGTCTTGGCTTTGTCTGATGATGTCAAATTGTGAACAGTATGATGAGGAGGACTGTTTAAATCCCAATTCAAATTGATTCCCTAAATTTATTGGGTGATTCAGGGATCAAACACTTTTTGTGAATTTTGTCATTAAACATCTTGTTATAGATCAGCAAGTTGTGCAAAAAGTACTGAAACACTGAACATTTGTGTCACGGATGCCCCTGTGACCCTCATCCCGGGTCGCAGGCGCATCCGTGCCCTGCTGCCGAGCGGCGCCGCGACCCGCATGTCGGGTCGCGGGCGCGCTCATTACCCGGCCGGTCTCCCGGTGTACTTACCCGGCCACGCGCCTGCTCATGTGACCCCTGATATCCTGCCAACAGTTTACTAAGGCGCAGAACTTCTCCAGTATTACTACCCACAGCAGCACCTTGTCGTGTCTGTCAGTGTCTGGGAGAAAAGATGACACACATTCTGTCTTTATCTCTGACTCTTTTTTTCTGTTTTTTTTGTCTTTTTCTTATAGTTAACTTTATTAACGACATGACATTGGCATAGAGACAGCAGTTATACAAGTAACTCCACATGGTGTAGAAGTTGCTGGTAATAAACAAAATTTAACAATTTTTCTGGCCATTATTCTTATTCATTTATCTCAAAGATGTCATGTAACCCTGTTATTAAAGGGGTTGTCTCGCTACAAAGAATAGCTTTCAAAAAGTAGGGAACACAAAAAAAAGACATTTTCCATATATATTGCTTTGTTCATCTGTTTTTGTTAAGGAGATACAAGTAATTTATCACCTCCCGGCTATTTCGGGTTCCCTCATGACCGACCTGTAAACATCTCCTCCCCCCTGCTGTTTGTTTCTATGTGATAGCAGTGAGTGATGTCATCACACAGGCGCGGCAGCTCTTTTGCTGGCCGTCATAAAAAGCTTGATTTATCTAAAGTAAAAAAGCACTAATTAAGGGCTTGTTTGAGGGATCAGATAAAAACTCCTGCTATCAGTTCTGAGAGCTTCTGAGCTAACTTAAACTAATAAGCATAAATGAAAACACAGAGTTGAAATACACCAGGGAGCTACCAGGAAGTTACAGAGTATTTCATTCATGCATCCTATGAAACTCCGTAGGGAGACAACCCCTTTAACTTCATGCCAGGAGATCATGACAGATTTCATGTTTAGTCCATACAGTTGTTTCATGGGAACCATTACTGTAGACTGTAATGTGAGCTGTACCATTTTTTATTTATTCTAAAATAGAGCCTGCCTGCCTGTATAAAATAGTACAGGAGCAAAAATTTAAAAACACACACTACTCCCCAAAAAGTAAAGGGATCTTTGGCTTTTGGGTGAAATTTAATTGGAAAATATAAAAATTTCCACGCTACAGTGATAAATTTTTTCCCCGAGGCCGTTTTAAGTCGTAACACCAGTGTTGATTTTCTCAAACGCAAATAAATAATGAAACAAAAGCCAACAACAGTGGAGGGTGTACACCATCAAAAATGTCAGTGTCTCTAATACGTGTCATGTGGCCTTGAGCATCAGTTACAGCTTGACACCGACGTCTCCTGCTGTTCACAAATGGAGTTACTGACTGTTGAGGCATGGCTCCCATTCGTCTTGAAGGGCACCCCTAAGGTCATTGAGGTTCATGGGTACAGAGCTACGCGCTTCTACACGGTGACTCAGTTGATTCCACAGGTTTCTATGGGGTTCAGTTCTGGAGACAGTGTAGACTGCTCCATTTGCGGCACCCCAGTCTCCAGTAGCCGTTCCCTAAATGATGCGACCCTCGATGAGGGTGGAACATTGTCAACCATCAAGATGTTAATTAGCCCTGTGTTGTTTCCCTGGCAGAGGGACAAGACTGAATTAATGCTGTTATTCAAGTATAAGAGGCTGTCTCTACATCATTCACAAAAGTGTAGGGCACTTCTGTATTGAGTAGACCCACCTGCCTAGATCAGCAAGTTGTGCAAGAAGTACTGAAATACTGAACATTTGTGTCACGGATGCCCCTGTGACCCTCATCCCGGGCCGCAGGCGCATCCGTGCCCCCGCTGGCCGAGCGGCGCCACGACCCGCATGTCGGGTCGCAGGCGCGCCACATTCCTCTGCCTGTCCCCCTTTTGACTTACCTGGCCACGCTCCTGCTGCAGTTTCTGTTCCGCGGCGCGCGCGGGCCCCGCTCCCTAGGGCGCGCGTTGCGCCCCGGCAGTGTTAAATTTAAAGGGCCAGCGCATCGGAAATTTTGCTATTGCCGGGCGTTGCTCCTATTTAAGCCTGCCTCTTCCTGGTTACTCTGCCGGAATCTTTTAGTACCATTTAGCCTACTGAGAAAAGAGTTCCTGAAGTCTTGTCTGATTACGTGGTACCGTACCGTTTGTCTTCGTCTCTCGACCACGAACCTTGCCCCCCTGTCCCCGGACCTTCCTGCCTGTCCCCGACTACGAGCCTGCCTTACGATTTTGTACCACGCTACACCTCGGCTGCCTCCGCAAGCAAGTCACGTCAGGGGTAGTGACCTGGTAGACTCCCGCCACAGCAAGTCCATCCCGCTTTGCGGCGGGCTCTGGTGAAAACCGGACCTACTTAATTCTGTTCCCTGGCGTGGCTTACGCCATCCCTTGCGGTGGTCCTGAAAATCCCCTATCATTGCTTGTGACAACCTGGACATCTGCATTCTAAAGTTAAGAGATGGTCTCAACTTTTTAAAGTTCGCCTCAGCGGTCTACTATCTTTGGTCCTGGATGATTTGGCTAATAAAAAGCAGCCCTTGGAGGTTTCTTCTACACCACCTTAGCTGCATTCTCTTTTTTTCCAGCAGAGGCTGGATGATAAATTGGGCAAAACCTTGCCTTCAGCTGCCAACTTCAATGAACTTTCTGGGTTTCCTCGTAAACGCCCAGAAAATGTCCTTCTTCTTACCTCCAGCAGGGATAGTAAAGCGGCCATGAAATGTTTGTCAGTACCACTACAGACATCTTTCAGAATGCTTTCAGAGTGGTGAGCCTGATGTCCAGCACCTGCGAGGAAGTTCTATGGGACCTGTGGCATTTAGACCTTTAACAGAGCGAGGTCTGGTGCCAAGGGAATTGCAACCCAAAAGGGTTGATCTGGACGAACAGAAGATGTCGCTCTCCTTCCCTCTGGCAGAGAGGGTAAGAATCTAGTGGGAATAAGTTTTAATACAACTATATCAGAGTGCTTGGCCCGACATCAACGCTGAAGAGGCAATTCCATGGGCTCGCTGACATTTATGACCCTTGGCAGAGTTATTGTTTTGTGTTGGGGAATTGTAATCCAAATAGGTTGGACATGTAGTGCCCCTGTCAGCAAGACCCCATTGGTCCCTCAGATGATGGATCTCTTGGACACAGAGTCACGCTAGTACCCTGTTGGCAACATATGCATCCCAGTCTGGTCGGGAGCTCATCTGAATGAAATCACAGTGCAGGGCACCTTAAAGTTCACCGGAGTGGCTCAAGTCATTGAATCTGAAACTCAGAACCATTCATCTTATTCTCCAACATTTCCCATCAGTCCAGAGTTAAGGTTTTAAGAATCAGGACAAACAAAAAAAATATTGACTTTCAGTCCTGTACATCTTTAACAAGAAGGCCTTTAACCCCCTTTCCTTTTAGAAAAGTGGAAATGACAACATAATTAACCAGAAAAAAACTCAAACCCATCTTGTTTTCAGCCCACATACTTTAC